>RJWT010016626.1:0-19752 GCA_004365215.1 Cuniculus paca | reverse complement strand
AAAAAAAAAAAGCAAAAAAAAGGTTGTGTTTAAATGTAAAAATTAAATTAACTGGTCAGGTTTCTTTAGCCTAATTAACTCAGTGATTTGATGGTGCATTAAGTTACATTTCATAAAAATAGCTGCTTTAGTCAGCATCTAAGCATGTGTCAGACTGACAGACATGTTCTCTGTGATTTAAACTGTGTTCTAACATAGCAAACATTCTTGCAGCATTCTACCAACACATTTGCAAAGATTATTCTTTTTTTTAAATGAGGATTGAACCCAGCACCTTCTTTCATACTGAGCTATTATTCCTCCTGCTTCTCCTTTTTGAGACAGGGTCTTGCTAAATTACTAAGTTCCCAGGTTGCCAGCATGGGCTTGAACTTGCAATCCTCCTGTGTTCACCTACCACAGTGCCAGGATTATAGGCATGCGCCACCAGGCCTAGTTAAGAAATTTGATTCAAAAAATTTGAAAAGATTTTAGTGGTATGCTCAATTGTTAAATTTTTTTAAAAAATGTTTTATTAAAAGAGCTATGAAACTCGAGAAATACTTTTTCATTTAAGGGCTTATTTTCCTTCATAGATGATTAGAAAATGTGCCAAGTGATGTGTCTTTCAGTTTTGTAGATGAAGTCACCCTCATTTTGCAGATAAGAAAATTGGGGCTCCAAAAGTTACTAAGCGAAGTTGTATTTCTGACACATAATATTTGGAGACTAAACCAATAGCATTATTATCATTTTCTGATTTCTTCATCTAGTATTACAGTGTATCATGCCTTGAAGTTTGAGTAATTATTACAGCTAAGCATTTAGTGGCTTAGGGGAGATAGGAATTTATTCACGTGATGGTGCATTTGATAACCCTGGCATTTTAAACCTAGGGCCCTAGTCTTGTTGATCTTGAGTTTCTCAATATGCTCAGCATAGGTGGGACATGCTGACAAGGAATCCAGTCAGAGGAAGGGCTAAACACTTAAGGTAGTCATCATGTGTTTACGTATTTTACTGTTAGAAACTTGCGCTAATACCATGTGTTCCGTTTTCTTTTTAGACTACCAAAAGGAAGCGTGGCTACATTAAAAATAAGCTAGTTTTTAAAAAAGGCAAGAAAATATCTAAGAAGACTGTTTAAACACACTGTTCTGGTTCCTGACTTGAAGCAGTTGTCCTTGTGAGAACCGGTCTTTGCCTTTAGCTCATGTCATGTTTCACAGCAACAGAGGGTACAGAACTATCACTGGTCCAGGTTAATGTACACAGTTTTCTGGCAATGCCCGATTTTTAAAAATAAAATTGGTTTATTGAGAAGAACTGTTTTCGATTTGTAATGTGAAGCAAGACAGAGCACTGCTGATGTCTAGCAGCAGATTTTTTTTATTGGTACATATTATCCTTTAAACCTGAGAATTTGGACTAATTGCACCAAAGAACCTTCTAATTTGGTCCCTTCTTGCACACTTGTCAATGCTTTTATTATTTTACAAGACCTGCATTTTATTTGAATTACCCAGATAGCAATATGTAAAATACAAATGACAAAAACCGATGTGAGCTTCTTGAACAGTGAAACAGTACAGGTCTGAGGAAAAGGTATTAGAAAAGAATTTATACTTACTTAAAATATATTTATTTTCTGTTTCTCTAGTGACAAAGAATGTTTCATCAAATGTACATTTTCTCTTATTAATGTTTGCTGTAAGAAGCTGCTGTTTCAAATATGGACCTCTGAGTAGCTAATTGATTCAAACAGATTTTTTATGTTGATACATTATTACTGCTTTTAGCAGTTGTTTTCACAGGTACTTACAGAGCACATTTCATACATTGTTCATTCAAGGGCTAAATTTCTATCCTTTGGAAATCATGGCAACTGTACAGAATGTTGCTTACCAGGATGGGGTCTGGTACTTCAGTACTGAAGTTGGGACTATGTTTACATGCAAAAGTTAAGGAAAAACCCCTTAAAGTATATGGGTATCCAAAGTTCATTTTCTGTGACTCCTCAGAATGACAAAGGATTTGTAAACTTTGCCTGGATTTTTCTCACTTTATAACAATTTCATTCATCACAATGATTTTTGTTCTTTGCTCCATATTCTAATACCTTAACCATTTGATGAAACACTCTAGTGCTTATATGCATTTTCTTTTATTAAAAATGTGACAGTTGTCAAAAAATGCACTAAAATAATAAATGGAAATTGAACATGTTCATTTTCCAGCTTATAGGCAACTTTATACAGACTTGAAAATTTTCTCCAGTTTAGTAAAAGTGAGAGGGATTTTCCTGCCACGGGATATGGATATAACTTTTTTTTAAACAACACACCACTGCTTTTGGTGGAAAAGTACAGATTAGTATGTACCTTTTATGAAGAAAAATGTAATTTACAATGTTCAGTGAGAATGTTACTGCTGATTTTCTCTTTCAAGGTGTAGAATATTCTTTGATTTATAGAATTCATTTTTGACCCAGATGGTGGTTCTTTTACAGACCAATAAAATGGATAAACATTTTTTTCACAAAGTATAACTAAATCTGGATATCTGATACCTTGTCATTTGGGGGATTTTATTTTACTTTGTTGCTTTAAAATTCAGTGCAGAGAAGTTGTTGATTGTAGGGGAAATAAAGTTAATTCAAATTTTGTGTTAAGTGTTGTCTTTTACAAATCTTTTGTTTTCAAAAAGGAGTTACAGAGTACTGATCATATACCTCCTTTCTACTTCACTTTCATGAATGTTTTAGAGAATGTGTATGGAAAAATAAACTTTTTTTTTTTTCCTTCATTTTACCCTAGAATAAAAATCTATCTTAATTTTTCTTGTGAGGTAGAGAAAAGGAATCTAACAAATCCCAGTTTCACAAACTTCTGTTAGGTAGTCAGTAAAGTGTTCAGTGTACAATTTTCTTAATTACTTACAGGAAAGACCCCTAATTTTCGTTTTAGGAAACAGTATTTTAGTTCATTGTATCTTGTCAGCAAAATGCTATACTGTAACTTAAGAACTTGCAGTTTTATGTAGTAGAAAGTGAAAATACAGTAGTTTGACTACATAGGCATAGATATAAAAACCTTGGATTGTGAGTAACTTGTTCTATAAGTGTTCCACAAGATGAACAAACATTTCTGATAAATTTTAATTGAATAAACAAGTGATGTCTTGGAATACGAGTAGTGGATGACACCGAACATCACATGATCACAGCTGAACCAGTTGTCCTCACACTGTACAATTGTGTGCAATGTCACATTCTGTGAAATCCTCAAAAGGAGGCAAAAGCAAGTTGTTATTGAATAGGTTCCTTTGTAAAGCTGCACGAAAAGAGACTTCATTGAGCCAAAAGATAGCAGTGATTTCATTAGTGAAAGTTGTCCCACACAATAAGCCACCTCTTCCTCATCCTACCCATGAAAATTTTCAAAGGTAAGTACAGGTTTATTTTTTTTTTATATTTTGTTTTCGTTATTATTTTGTATGTTACAGTATTGTAATCACTTTTATATGAATTTTTTGAGTTGTGGAACACATTTCTTATGGAGAAGTTTGCTTTGAAATACAAGTGCTTGTATTACAACCATATTTCTGCAACGAGTTACACTCACAAGCCAATGTTTTACTGTAATTGACTTAGAATATTCTTTAGATCTCTAAATTTATTTTGTGTATGATCCGTTACATTGTGTTTCACATTAGAATTTAAAGTTTATGACCTTTGAAATTTAAAACTACAAAGTAACTTGCAGACTGTGGTCTTTTTGTAATGTAAATATAACATTGAGGAAGCAAATCCAAAGACAGAATTCAGTTTTCAGACTTACAAGGAATGATCATAAAATACGGTAAATGTTTAAATTGTTAAAAATTATGACAGTGAAAGGCACATTGCCTATTCCATTCCCCTTGCTTCAGACTTGCCCCATTGTTCTTGACAGTGTCTCTTACTATAACAAATTTTTTTCAGTTTATACTTATTTAGTATCTTTTGATTACCCTCTCTGTACATTATTAATGTATTGGGTTTGTAGTCATAGAGTTTCAATTCATTTGAGTTTCTAAGTCATGACCATGAGGCCAGAAAGACTCGATAGTATAAAAGTGTTCTATAGAGTATTACTATTTCAATAGCCAGTGGATATTAAGATAAAATTTGGGTGTTACTGCCTAAAAAGGTACAAAGAGCTATAGCTCAGTAGTAGCATGCTTACCTAGCATGTGCAATCTGGACTCAGTCGCTGGCACTACAAAATATTTTTATCTAAAATGCATGTAACATAAAATTCACCAATTTAACCATTTTAAAATATATAGTGTTTAGTATGTTTACATTGTTCTGTAATCTCTAGAGCTCTTCATGTTCTGTATTGTTCCCTGGCTTAATGTGGGCTTTGTCAGATGCCTGCCTTGTTAGGCATAATCTTCAACTGACATTGAGAAATAGGTAAATATACAGCTTAATGATTGTCTGCAGCTGAGATATATTTTGAAAACAAGTCTGATTATTATGAAGTACAACAAAGGCCTGAGGTGTATGCTTCAGTGAATTACCAAAGTAGGCAACTTTGTAACGATGGCTCAAGTGAAGAGAATAGAGCTGTGCCAATACTCCAGAAATGCCCTAAAGCCCTCCCAATCATTGTTCTCTCTCTCTTACCATCCTGTAATACCAGCTACTCAGGAGGCTGAGGCAAACACTCGTAGCTTTTATGGTAGTAATTACTTTGGTTTGTGCTTTTACCACATTTTTTTAAACATGTTTACACCTGTTCTTTGAACTATGTAAATAGAGTAATAGGGTATGTATTTTTCGTGTTCAGATTCTGTCGGTCAGTATTTGAGATTTATCCAGGTTGTTGGTGGCAACTGTGTATTCATAATTTTCATTGATACATAGTGTTCCCTTGGGTTTCCTCTGTAGCTCACATTCATACCTCCATTATATAGCTGATACAATGTGGCTTCTGGTTTGAGGGTATTACAAATAGAGTAATGTTACAGAACGTTCTTATACATATGCCTGTACCTTGTGGTTATTTGACTAAAAATGGAATTGCTGCTAGGGCATAAAAGTTTTTGTTGATTTCACAGCCTAATAAGTCCTTGTCATTCTAACTAATTTTGCCTTTCTAGAGGATAAATGATTTTTCTGTGCAGCTTGCCTTCTCCAGCTAACTAATGAGGTTAGCCACTGAAAAAAATCCACTTTTGGGTTTAGTGCGTATTTTTGTTCATTAATTCTTTATATACTTTATTTATATATGATGCCATCTGTACTGTGTTGTAAATTGCTAGGAATTTTACTATAGTCTTTTTTCAATCTTTTATATGTGTGTGGCTTTCTATGCCTTGTTTTAAATAATCTTTTCCTAATCTACTAAAACCATGAAAATAGTCTCTTGGATTGTTTTCCAGACAAGTTTACCTTTCATATGTAGGTTTTTATAGTCCACCTCGAATTCATTTCAGTATAATTGTTTTTGAGTTTTGTTGTTGGCACATGTATACCTAATTGTCCCAGCACCTTGTGCATATGTGTGTGGAAGAAAGAGATGGAGGCTCGAAATTGAACACAGGGCCTTGCACATGCCAGATGAGAATTTGTATTACTAAGCTATATCCCTGCTTTTTCTTGAGATGGGCTCCAAGCTCCCCAGGATGGTCTGAAACTTGGGATGTTTGCCTCAGCCTCATTAGTAGCTGGTATTACAGGCCACATGACAACCCAGCACTATTTTTGGGGAAAACAGTATTTGTCCCACGGCTCTTGAATGTACCTATTTTGTTAATCAAATTCCTTAGGACTTTTTATTCACTAGTGTTTATCTTTGTGTGTCGACTTAATATGTAGCTTTAAAATAATTAGGGTAGAGAGTTCTCGCCTTGCTCTTTAAAGTTCTTTTGCCTGTTCATGGGAACTTTTCCTTTTTCATGTAAATTTTAGAATCAGGTTATGTTCCACCAAAAAAAAAAAACAAAAACTGGGCTTGTGATATAGGGTCTGTACATAATTTGGAGAGAATTAACACATTTAAAATAGACATTCCTAACCAAGGTTTTTAATTCATATATAAAAGGTTTGTAGTTTTTGAAAGACATATATTTTCATAACTTACAAGGAATTTTTATACAGTTTTTATATTGAAATTGTTCAGTAATCTTGTTTTAACTCATTTTAACGGTTTATTTCAGATATTTACTGTGAACATAGATCATCATGTTTCTCTTTACAATGATTATATATTTAAATTTGCTTTGCTGCCCTAAGACCTATGTCCCGTGTAGTACTAGAGAGAGAAGGCACCATCCTTGTTTTGTTCTGTCACAAAGATTGATAGTTCACCTTTAAATATATTTGCTGTAGATTTTCTGTAGATCTGATCAAACTAAAAATAGTATTTTTTCTAATCATAAATGGTTTTTGCCTCGTTTTTTTCCCTATTAAAATGCTTCTGAATTTTATTGTTAATATGAATTAGTCTTTCGTTTGCATTATTAAATGAAATGTGTATTCCTGGAATAATGGTCTTGTTAGGTTGTTTCTGGCGTTTTCTTTGTACAGACTCTTAAAATTATTTTAGACACAGGATTTAGGTTTTTTCCTCATTGTTTTCTGCTTTTCAACGAGTTCATCTACTTTATCTGCATTTTCAATTAATGTGAAATTGTTGGTAACTGTCACCTAGTTTGTGTGCTTTTTCTTGGGGGGAGGGGGTTCTTTTATGTAGTGATTTCTTCTTCCCTAATACATGAATTTAAAGTTGCAAATTTACTCCAAACATACTTTAAGCTCCATTCTCATAGGTTTTGATGTCATTTGTTGTAGTGCAACTGTAGGTCATTGCAGTGTGCATTTTCCTGATTTGTATATATGGTAGTTTTCTAATACTGTACTTTATTCTATCTTTATTCAATTATAGTCAAGATACTCAGATACTAATCAAGTTTGAGATTTGTTCTGTGGCCATTTCATTCATATACATATATATATATATATAAATAGTATGTAATTCATTTAATGTTTAACACATTGCTTTCAGGATCATATGGAAATACATTTTAAAATATTGTATGTATTATATATATGAGGTATTTCACGTTTCTGAAAGCAGTATGTTCTTTTGCCAGTTGGACATTTTTTTCCTCTGCTTATTTACTGAGGAAGATTAAAATTGCACATTAGAGATTTGTGTACTTCTTAAATGAATTTGTTCATTTGTGGCATACTGGTAAACTGAAATTGCAGCTTTATGGAATGGTCAGCCTTTATTTGATTAATAGCATTATATCCACTTTTGTATGGTTTGCATACCTTTCATCCTTCTAATATATCCCACTTAGGTGATCTTTTAACTTTGTGGGGCTTGCTGGTTTTCAGTCATTTTTTATATTTCATTATCTTGTTGAAATATTCCTTCTGCCCTATCCTATCTCTACTCTCCTAAGGAATATTCCTTCTGCACTGTTCTCTCTACTCTCTAATTAAACATACTCTGGTTCAGGATTGTCTCTCTTGGATTTTCATTCTGTATACTTCTCCTTCCTTGAATTATCAGTGGTTATAGCTAATCTGTTAAACCTATTCATCAAGTTCACTTTTTACATTGTTTTTCAGTTCTAGAATGTCTGCGTGATCTACTGTGTCTTTTTATGGCTTAACCTCTGAAATTTTTATGTCTGATAAGATCCAACAGAAACAAATGAGATATACTGGATTTATTTCTATTGCATGATTTTTTCCCCCTACTGGTTGTAATGGTTATGGAGACTTTTGTGATATAAGAAATTGTTTGGGCAAATTTAGGCCTAAGGGTATTAGTTTGCTTTACAAAATACTTTCTTTGCATCTGCCCAATGCATAGAGAAATTAACAAACCAGAATCATCTTAATCCAATCTAAAGGGTGGATGCTGTATACAAAGCTAGCCTGCCATCCTTGTAAAGATGTGGAATTATCCAGGGGCTCTACCCAAGCAGATATGAATGTGACCATTTTCCTAGCCCTATACCAGAATTATTGTTTGACCTCTGCCAACTTCCCAGGGTGTCTTGGTTACTGCCACAAAATACCTGACACCCAAAATTCAGGCAGGAAATGTTTATTTAGCTCAGTTTGTGGAGGGTTCAGTCCATAATCAGCTGGCTGCAAGGCAGAGTGGCAGTGGCACATGGCAGAGGCCAACAGTTCATGGCAGTGCAGAACAGCACAAGCAAGAAGAGCAAAAGGGGAGGAGCACAGAAAAAACACTTTTGTCCCTTATATTGTATGTAGGCCACACCCACTTGGGCATGGCACTCACACCCATAATCCCAGCATTGGACCATGAGTCATTCACAAACTCTAAAAGCCCACCCCCATGAATGCATGAGGCTTTGGGGGGGACATCTAGACACAAACCATACAGGAAAAAATGGCCCCAAATGCCAGACTGTCTCAGTCTCTGTCTAGATTCTGACCTGGTGAGTCACAGGACTGTAGGAAGTATTAAAACAGGTGTTTTTGGTTCAGATTTTCTAGTTTTCAACTGGGCAGTTGGTTCAAACTCCTTAGTCTGCTACTGCCAGAAGTGGAATATTAGAAACAAAATTACTGTCCCACTATGTGGTAATTAGACATTACCAATTCTAATTTTATGCCTTCCAAAGGTAGAGGCACAGTACTTAAAAAACACTTCCTTGGAGAGTTGTCTCCACTTCTGAATCTTAAGACTTAACTTCAGCATGCTATCTTGTTAAAACAAAAAGCTACTATATATGAGTCATGTAGTCCTCCAACAAAGTACGTGGGTTAACATGGATTGGGGCTCATGCTGGTTTCCAGCTAAGGAAATCTTTTTAAAATGATTACGGCTCTATTAATGGGGGGCAAGGGGTGCAGCATTAAAAAGCACTGCAGAAGAGGAGTGCTAATCAAGCTTCTGTTTCTTTTCCCCTTAGGAATGTAAATGTGAGATTAATAGAAACCTGTCAATGGGCAGATCTCCCAGTTTATGAGGAATCTATACTGTAATCGTATCAGTTGATCCAGCAGTATTTGTAGAAAGCCTTGTTTTTCCAACTGGCACTTTTGTAGAATTTTGTATTCTCTATTCATCTGTCCCTTAAGTACATCATTTTGATGATGGTAGCTTTACAGTGGTTTTGAAGTTAGGTAGTACAAATTCTACCCCATTGCTCAATGAACTTTTATTTTTTTTTTTGAGACAAGGTCTTGATATCTAGTTCAAGCTGGCCTTGAACTCACTGTATAGCCTAATTACCTGAGACCCTAGGCATGTAGTAGTAGATATTCAAGAAAACAGTGTATTATATAACCTGTAACTAATGAACTCACAGCCACTGCTCAAATAAAACCCTGGAAGAAATGGGTGGATGCAAGGACTTTCTGAAAAGCACTCCAGCAGCACAAGAAATAGTACTGAGAATCAACAAATGGTATATCAAACTAAAAAATTTCACAGCAAAGAAAACAGCCAACAAAGTAAAGACACAACATACAGAGTGGAAGTGATCCCCCCAAATAAAAGACTCAATCAAAAGGTGGGCAACCAAAATGCATACACACTTCACAGAAGTAATACAAGTAGCCAATTAAGTACATGAAAAAATGTTCAACAGTGCTGGCCATTAGATGCAAATTTAAACACACAGATTCCATCTTACCCCAGAAAAAAATGGCTATCAAGAAATCAACACATACTAGTGAGACTGCAGGGGAAAAAAGGACCCCCTCTACATCGTTGGTGGGAGTGTAAACTGGTATAACCACTATGGAAATTACTATGGAGATTTCTCAAAAAACTAAAATTTCCATTTGACCCATCTGTTCTAGGTATCTTCCCAAAAGAGTTAAAGACATGCTATTACAGTGCTGCATGTTTATAGCAGCACAGTTCACTATAGCTAAATTTTGGAAGTGGCTTATAAAAGGACGGGTGGTATTTGTATACAATAGAGTACTATTTTTACCACAAAGAATAAACATGTTATTTGCAAAAAAAAAAAAAATGCACCTTGTGACCAAGGTAAGTGAAATAAGTCAGATGTACAAGCTTAAATATTACATGGTTTCTCTTGAGAAACCCAAAATATAAACAGCAAAATAAAAATAGAAAATGACATCTTAATGGGATTGAGAGATGGGAGGGGGAGGAAAAAGTGCAAAAACCACGTGTTATATACATGCCTTCTCTACATAATAAGGAATGTAGATGTGCTCCAAATAGCCAAAACAGGATCGGGGTGGGGGGGGAAGAATTAAGATATGTGACATGCATGTACCAGTTTCCCACAAGGGATGTAAATATTGTGTACTGTAAACAGGTACTAAAAAAACTCCATTCATTATCCAAGAAAAAAATTTAGATCCGGAAGACACTTCCAGATGTCAACTACATGAGAAAAAAACATTGTACATACAGGTATTGGAGAAAAGGGGCAAAAAAACTTGATACATGGCAGAAGTACAATTAAAAGTACACACAGCATAGGGCTGGGTCCTTGGATTTTTTAACTTTTTCAAAAAGTGATAGTGTGCATAATGAAACTGTATTAAGGGCGAAATTCCCCTTTACAAGATTATCAATTTTTTCCTTATAACAAGCAATGGTGACAAACCTATGGCACACATGCCACAACAGGCTGGTCGTATCATTGAAAGCTCCAAAAGGTTTACCATCACTGATACATAGCAGAGGTTTCCATTTATATGCAGTTCAAAAATAGGTAAAACTAACATTTTGTTGAGAGTTACATACATAGCATTCAAGCTATAAAGCAAAGGACAAGAATAGAGGTCAACTTTTGAAAGGGAGCACAGAGTAATGGGAATGTTGGTTAGAAGTGGATCAGTAAGGAAACAAGTTACGGTAATGTTCTGTTTCTTGAGTTAGTGTGTGTCCTAAAATAATTTGTATGCTGTACATTTTTGCACTGGGCTTGGTCTACTTAAAGAGCAAAGGAAAATGCAAACATTATGGCAGACTAGGTCTTCATTCCACTGGAAGCTAACAAAACTAGAGAGTAGCTTTAAAAAATACAACACCAAAAAAATAGCCAAGACTGTAAGAACCAGTAAATGCTCAAAGGAAAGTCCTATTCAAAAAGGTAAGCAACCACATGTTTTGATCTACCCTTTTTTCACCTCCATAATGTGGGGGCAACATCACAACCTTTCTGGGTGCTGCCTTGGGAGTCCATCTCCCATTGGCCTACCTAAGGTTTAGATAAGAAAAAGGAACGTCTCAAAGGTCAGGCTGGGAAAAGCTATGCAGAGGAGTAAATAGTATTTATAAGAACTGCAGAGATTTATCGACTTGAACATGTGGGTCAAATTATACACAGATTACAACAGTGTTCTCAACGGTTCCAACACAACCAGGAGGGAGACTTTGTAGGAAATTACATTTAAAAGCAGTGTTGTATATGGGAAATCACCAACAGAGCACACACGGCCCCAGGCGAGACATGCCAAACAAAGTTCTAAAAGGTCTTTAAACCTTCATCCTGGGCTGATTCTACTGATTAGCACACCCTGATCAGTGAAATAATTCCCTTGCATGGAGCTAGTATCCAAAAGCTTCTCAAATACCCACTTTTGAATAAAAGCATACAAAGAAACAGAAAAACATGGTCCATTCAAAGAAGAAAATGTCCCTTAATATAAGCATCAGATGTACTAGACAAAAATTAATTCTTCAAGCATATTTTAAAACACATTTGAAGGCTGAAAAATTAATTTGAATAGACTCGAAATGGAGAAATAATTATTTGAAATTAGTTTGAGAAGCAAAAAATGATAAATGTTAAAGCCTAAGGGATGTTAGGGACACCAAAAGGCAGACCAACATGTGCAGCAGTAGAGTTTCCCAAAGGGAGCAGTGAGGTTAAGGAAATAATTACAAAATTAATCAAATTTAAGGAAAGATGTTAATCTACAAGTTCAAGACCTTCAATAAACTCCAGGGAGGATAAACAAAGGGATTTATTTTAGACAAACTCAAGCAATGAGAATGGTGACAGTAACAAGGGTCCAGCGTTAAGACCCTGCATTCAATCCCCAGTACTGTCCTCCCTCCCCGCAAAAAATTAGTCTTTTGAAAGAACAAAATTTGACAAATTTTTAGCTGAATTAAAAAAGAATACCTCAAATGGAAATGGGAACATTACTACCAATTCTAAAGCAGGATTTTATCAGAACTGGCCTGATAAAGTGAGATTCTCCCAACAAATAATATAAACTATTCCAATAAATTGGGTAATCTCCATGAAATAAATTCCTGGAAACACATAACATGCCAACACTGAATTCATAAAATCTGACCAGATCTATAATAGTAATGAGAATGAATTGGTAATTTAAATCTACTGCCACAGAAAGAAAAAAATAACTTAGGGACCAAATGCCTTCATTGGTGAATGCTATCAAACATTTAAAAAACCAACATCAGTCCTTCCCCAAACTAAATTTCTAATTAATCCTGTAATGGCAATATCCAAGCTAGGAGACAGCTAGTTCAAATGTCCTTAACAAAATACTAGCAAAGCATTTTCATCAACATATTAAGAAGATCATACACAATAACAAAGTACAACTTATTCCTGCAATATTAGTGTTCAGTGTATAAATATAACATACCACATATTAACCAAATAAAAGGAGAAAACCCACATGATCATTTCACCTCATGAAAAAAAAATTTTTTTTACAAGACTCGGCACCCTTTCACAGCTAGAAAAAAGTAGGAATAGAAATTACCTTACCATAATAAAGTCCAGATATAGAAAAAAATCAAAATATCATGATGGTGAAAGGCTGAAACCTTTTTCACTCTTTGGGAACCAAACAAGAATACTTTTGCCACTTTGGTTTTATATTACTGGAAGTTCTAGCCAAATCAGACAAGAACACGAAATAAAAGGTATCCAAAATAGAAAGGTAGTAAAATTCTCTTCTGGCAGATAACACGACCCATCTAGAAAACCCTAAATTCTGTGCATGTGCACAAAAATGAATCCTATGTGACAGGATACAAAATCAATACAAACCAGTGGTTTATAGACCAAAAACCCATAAAGAAAGCAAAGTTACACTAAGAATAAGCACCAAAAAGTAAAATGCTAAGGAATAAGCTTAACCAAGTAGGTAGATGGCTTGTACACTGGAAACTACAAAACACTGCTAAAAGAAGTTAAGAGAGGCATAAATAAATGGAAAGACATTCTTGTAACTATGAATTGGAAGACTTAATATTGTTCAGGTCAAAATACTACCCAAAATCTATAGTCACTGCAATTCCTATCCAAATTTCAATGATACTTTTGTTTTTTCAGAAATTCCATCCTAAAATATATATGGAATCTCACAGGGGCTCTGCATAGGCAAACCAATCTTAAAAAAAAAAGTGTTAAAAATTTCACACTTCCTAATTTCATAACTTACTAGAAAGCTACAGTAATCAAAATAGTATGATACTGGCATAAATATAGTCCGTGGAATAGCAAACCCAGAAATTCTCGTGTATATGGCCCAATGATCTTCAACAAAGATGTCAAGATTTCTCTAGCTACACCCTAATCAAAAAAATGGGCAAGAAAATGAATGTTTTTCAGAAGTACAAATGGCCAATACATGAAAAAAATGCTCAACATCTGACCATCAAAGAAATGAAACATTGCGATTCTATCTTACTCAAAAAAGCATGACCAAAAAAAATTGCTGGCAACACAGTGAGGGGGGAAAGGCACCCTTTTACATTGTTAGTAGGAATGTAAACTGGTACAACCACTATAGAAATCATGGCAATTGCTCAGAAAACTAGAATTTCCATTTGACCCAGCTATTCACCTAGGTATCTTCCCAAGAGCTAAAGACATCATATTACAATGATACGTGTATATCTTTGTTTATAGCAACTCATAATAGCTAAAAGGGGAAATCAACAGATGAATAAAGGAAATGGAGTGCTATTCTGCTATAAAGGATAAATGTGTCATTTATAGCAAAATGGATGTATCCTGAGACCATAATGTTAAGTGAAATAAAGCAGGCACAAGCTTAAATATTGCATAACTTAGACCCAAATGCACATAAATTTTAATGACAATGAGAAATAGGAAGATAAATCATTTGTAAATGGAAAGGGATGTAGAGATGGCGGGAGAAGAACAGGAAATGAAAATTAAGATATGTTAAGTATGTGTACCTACTCCCTAAAATGAATGTAAATGTAATGTACTGCAAACACATACTAATAAACAAATGATAGCCGCTTTGATACATGCTGCTGGGACAACTGAATATTGATATGCAAAAGAATGACACTGAACTGTTATAAAAAGCAACTGAAAATGCATCGAAGACCTCAATATAAGACTAAAACTTAGAAGACAACATAGGGCAAAAGCTTCATGACACTGGAGTTGATAATCATTACTTGAATATGATACCAAAAGCATAAGTGACCAAAACAATTTATACCATCAAAATTAAATACTTTTTGCCAGGCACAGGGGTACACGCTACTTAGGCTGAAACAAGCAAATCTCAACTTTTGAGGCAAATTTGGCCAATTTAACAATACCCTGTCTCAAAATATTAAAAATTTAAAAAGACTGGGGATGCAGCTTAATGGTAGAGCACCTGCTCATCATGTGTGGGCCCTTAGTTCCAAAATAACCTTTTGTGCTCAAAAGACACTGTCAGCAGCCAAAATGCAACCCATGGAAGAAAATATTTACAAATCATATATCTGATAAAGAATTACTACCCAGAATATATAAGAACTAAAATTCAATAAGTCTTATTTAACAATGGGCAAAAGACTAATCAGGGAAATTCAAACCAAAAGGAGATACTTCATAGTTACTAGGTTATTTTTAAAAATAATTTTTAAAATAAGTGTTAGGATGTGGAAAAATTGGATCTTTGTGCTTTGTGGGGGGGGGCGGGTACAAAAATAGTGCAGCCACCTGCTTTAGAAACAGTACGGCAGTTCTTCAAAACTTAACACAGGAAGTTTTTGCACAATTCAGTAATTCTGAGTATGTACCTGAAACCAAAGATTCAACCAGCTATATATATCCCCCCATGAACAAATGGATAAACAAACTGAATGGGTGTTATTCAGCCTTAGGCTCTCACACATGCGACAACATGGATGAGTCTTGAACATATCATGCTAAGCGAAGTAGGCTAGAAGCACAAGTATAATTATACACATAAGAGATACTTGTCAAATTCATAGGGACAGAAAGCAGGTTGTGGTTGACAGGGCCAGAGGGAGGATAGGAGGGGCAGTTAAAAGTATACAGAATTTGCGGACAGATATAAAAGTTCTAGAGGTCAACAGTGGTGATGGCTGTACAGTAATACAAATATAATGCCATTAAAATATAGTTAAAATAGTAAATTATGTATTTTACAAAAAAATCAAGAAAACAACTCAGAAAAAGAGAATTAGAAGAACTCATAACATGTACTGATTTGGAAATAAAGTGTTGGCTTAAATAAGCAAACTATAATATGATACGATACGACCATCTGTGTAACATCAAAAAGTACATAAAGCCCAGCATGTTTAGAAATACGCAGTACGTACAGCCAAAAAAAAACAAGGGGCAGTTACAACAAGGAGGGTAAGGAAGAAATACAATGATGTAAGGGAAATGACCCCTGAAGGTACTGAACCCTTAGGTTTCATACAGAAGCAGTGGTTCGTTCATGTTCAATTATTCTTGGAATTTTACATATATTTCAATCTCCCAGTATGTGATACTTCACAATTCCAAAAATCAAAACAAACCCTGCCACACCTGAAAAATGAGTCTCCTCCATGTTTTGCTTCCCAGATGGTTTGTGTTTCATAGACACCAGAGTAGACTAGTTTTAATTCATGTTGACAATTCCCCCTCCCTCCACAGAATAGTATTTGCTCCACTCTCAGTAGAAATAAAATGATTCCAAGCACTTCATTCACCCAGACGTTTTCTGTTACTGTAGTGCGGACTGAACCCAGGGCCTTTGCACTCAATAATCTACATCCCCAGCTCTTTTTATGGTTTGGTTTTATTTTTTGGGTTTTTTTTTTAAGACAGAGTCTCCCTATGTAGCCTAGACTGGCCTCAAACTCATGTCAAGCCTCCTGCCTCTGCCTCCCGAGTACTGGGATTACAAGTGTGTGCCACATGCCACCATGTCTAACCCTTTTTATGTTTTAAAACAGGGTTTTGCCAGGTCACTAAGTTGCCCAGGCTGGGCTGAGCCTTTGATTGTCTGCCTCAGCCTCCCAGAGTGCTGGGATTATAGGTGTGTGCCACCAGGCCCAATTTAATCCAGATGTTTTAAAACTATGGTCCTGAACAAGTTTACATTGTAATTTCTGATAGGAAACTGCTCATGAAACACTAAATGAGTCTTATGAACTTATCAAAAATTATCCATAAAAAATATTTACCTGGTAGATTTTTAAATCACATTAGACACACAGAATATCCACATCAATAATGACAAGTATCTAATCAAGAAAATTTAAGCTTACAGCCACCAATATATGAGAACTTTTGAATAAAACACAGACACAGATAGGTATAGTATTTAATCGAAATATATTTGTCTAATATCTACAAAGTGTGAACAACTGGTCTTAAGAAAGCAGACAAAAGGCACAAAATTAGTTATTACTACAGAGAAGCATTCATGCTACTGGATTTTATAAATATTATTGGAGTGGCACAGTAAAAAATAAATTAAGCATTCAGCAAAAACCAAATCATGTTTCCCTTGCTTTTTGTTTTGGTCATGTCTTTGACTCATCTGTAAAGGCCAAGGACTAAAATCAACTGAAAGCGTAGAACACTTAAGCAGACATGATGTATGTTTTAATCACAGTGGCTTTCTTGCAGAGTTTGGGTCAAACCATAGAGGTGTGCTTAAGAACAAAAATCCACAGGAAATTCTTTCCCTTTCCCCAAACTGAATACAAGATTGAGGCGGTGGTTGTGCATGTTTCGTATGCGTGCATGTATTTAATTTCTAAAGCCCTTTTTTCTTCATAAAAGTAGTGAGATCGCTATATGATTTGTTTTCTGCTGTAAAGGAAGCAGCTTCTGGAAAACGTATGACTGGTGCTTTGTGCATGAGAAACCGTCAGAAAGATGGGAAGAAAACTCCCAGTGGAGCCTGGCTCTAGGTTCACCCAGAGGGGATCCATTCTGGAAGACTCTGGCATTAATCTCCATCTGCTTCCTACCCACTCTTGTCATTCAGCAGGAGAGGAGTTTATATTTCTTGGGTGTGGACAAACAAAACACTGAGGTGGAGAGGAAGGTGAAAATCACAAAAATTATGAAATCATTGCCACCCACACTTCTACCAGCAGTGAGCTACTTTCTGCTACAGGGACATCAATTGGGCCATGCCAATTCAACCCTCATCTCGACAGGAATTGGCTAAGTGAAAACATCTTGTAAGTGCAAAACATTTTTTGGCAAAGTGAAAAATAGAAAACTTCAAACCTCATTGATAAAAAGGAGCTCATGATTACCCCCTTAAACCTTGGTGAGTGCAGTATTTACATGTGTAGTAATGCTCAACAGATGTGTTGAATATAATGTTCATGTGTGAACATATAGTGTCACACGTGCCCCAAATGGCTCTTGAATAAAGTCAATCCTCTCGCAGAGTTTGAGGTGCATTTTTCACAGTATATAATTTCTTGGAAACCATTTCTTAGATGCTAACAAGAATTCTCAGTGAATGCCAACAGAACTTTGATACTGTACCACTTTAATTCCTACAAAAACAGGGCTCTAGGAAAGCTCCACACCATCAGCCCATCAGTGTGCCTTCCAGAGAGGGTTGAAGTATACCCAGCCATCACCCTGAAAGAGAAGGAAAAAGGTATTATAGAAGACCTCTCAGCAGGGAAAAGGAGAGAAGTCAGAACAGGTGCCCCAGTCTCTGATGTACCAAAGCAATACAGTGGACACCCAGGACGTCCACTGACCCGTGTGCATCTCCCTTGTTCCCAACCCTCCACTCAAGCAGAGCCAGTGGTCTCACAGTAGCCTGGCTACTTTCAGAGCCCAGATGATCTCCTCTCTCAGCATTTCAGGAAGAAACCCCACGAAATGATTAAAACAAAAGGGAATTTTGTTGGTTTACATCGAGATTTCTTGGCAAAAGAGCACTTTGAGACAGTGGAACAAGAGAAACAGTGACTGAATGAATGGACAGGGGAAAAGGTTAAGGGAACACAGTGTGAATATTGCCCAAACCAGTGACCTAACAGCTCACCAACCTGGAGGGAAACACCCACCTAACTCTCTTCAGCGGGAAGTAGTCACAAATAGATCAGCACATCAAAGAATGCTCATCAATTACCAAGTAAGAAAAAGCCAAGAATCACAATGGTATATATGACCTGGTGCTAAACCATCAAGGGCTATATTAAGTGGTAATCAGTACAGTGTTGAAATCATTTTTATTCTTTACATGACCCCATGCCTTCTGTTAAATGAACCACTGGCTTTTCTTAAACCTAAGGAGAATTGTGGTTTGTTACCCTTCCCTCAAAAGTGAAGCGAACAAGCTGTTTCCAAGATATAGGAGCCATGTCACTAAAGGATCCTTTCAGGGTTTAACCTTGCTTGGTTAAGGGTCCCTGTGAGGTTTTCGCCTAGTGACCCTTAAAGGCAGAGTCCCCCCAAGTGGCCTTGCTGTCTGAACCAGAGTCAGCAGCTTCCTGCTCCTAATCATAAGTCAACCTGCAAAGTACTCTGTTGCCTAGCGTACCCACAGACTTTGTCCAGGCTGGTGATGGCAAACCTACGGCCTGTGTGTTACAGTGACAGCTCTAAATGGCGCGCCATCACTTGTCTGGGCAGCAGGATGCCTCCTTGTAGCAGAAAGCAGAGATTAGCAGTAACAGGGCTAGAGAAAGCTCCATGGGTACATTTTGCTTGGCTCCGAGTATTTTTAACTTGTTTAATTACTTCGTATCATACAAACATCAGATTTTTTTTTTGTCTTTTTGAGACAGGGTCTCACTATGCAGTTCAAGCTGGCTGTGAGCTCACTTTGTAGCCCAGGCTGGTCTCGAACTTGCTACGATCCTCCTGCCTCAGCCTCCCAAGTACTGGGATTACAGGTGTGCGCCACCACGCCTGGCAGATTTCCCATTTTTACAAATCCAGATTTCTGGTTCCTCATGAAGAATTAGTCCACAATGACCTGCAGGTGAGCAGCATCCTTCCTTTGGTAAAGAGTCCAGCGTATCTGCCTCATTTCTCGCTGGCCTGCTTCTGTGTCATTTGGCTCCTGAGGGCCTACCTTACAAACCGTGGGCCTCCATCTTCATACCCGTCTGCAGTATGCTTCCCAGTTACTCCACCAGCAACCTTAAGGGACTAAGTGTCTCCACTGGCACACAGCGCCTGGCCCCTAGGCCAGTCAGGAGGTGCTCATATGGTTATCATTCCCGCCTTCCAACATCACTTTACCAAGTGACGGCAGCATTTCAGGCAAGGGACCCATGTTGGCCCACCCTCAGATGTCCAGCTCATATGGCCCATAAGAGACAAGCCCTGCTCATTCTCCAGCATGAGGGTCTCAGCCCACCCAAGTCAGAGGCAAGAGTGAGGTGCTTCACAACTAATTTGTACTGCAATCCCATTCCTGTCCCTCCCCAGCAGGCTAACGGGACTTTCTGACGGCAGAGTACACAGGGGAAGTATCAGTTGCCCTCAAGGTGGTTTTAG
>RJWT010016625.1:0-19752 GCA_004365215.1 Cuniculus paca | reverse complement strand
CAATACAGGTCTTCAAAACATAATGATAGGAGATTAACAATGGCTACCCTACTGTCTCTCATTTTCTTCAAAATGGTTGTTCATATATTCACACACAATAAACTCAAACAAAACAAAATAATATAAAACCAGACAAAACAAAAGAGTGAAAGCATTACAGGCCTTCAAATCAGACAATAAGAAATCAACAATGGCTACCTTAATGTCCTTTTTTTCTTCAAAAAAGCTGTTCATATCTTCTCACACATTGCAGTCAAATAGTAGAAAACAGACTTAAACTAATCAAATCAAAGAATAAAATGAGAATGCATCATTTTTCAATAAAGTGCTTAGTTATCTACTATTCTGTTCCCCCATCTCCTACACCAGCACACAGATTTAAATCATAAGAAAGCTTGATTCCAACTTTTCTTCTCTTTTCTTCAAAGTCATTCTCACTTAAAGTCCTTTTAACTGAGACTAGTTCCTTCTAGTTAGTCTACCTAATTAAAGTCACTGACACTTAGGCATACATTAACAATATGCTGGAGGTGGACAGGTGGTGTCTAAACCCATAAAAATGTTCTCCAGAATGAAACCTTGGTTGGCAAAATGAGAAGTCAGAGAAGGAGGGCCACAGAACAAACACTCTTTGGGCTATTTTTCTCACAGCTAGCAAATCCTGCTCTGATTGTGCATGAGTATGCTGCAAGTGCTCACACATGAAAAAGAGAATGAAACAGAATGCCAGAGACTAAAATAGACTCCACAGTGCTTACTAGTCAAATCTCCCACCCCCAACTCACACCCTCACCCTTACTTCCTCTATAGTGTGTTTGCTATCATAAGCTGAACCAGTTCTGGAAATAAGAAAGCAAAATGTTTTAGGAGTCTCTCTTGCATTTCTCAATTCAATAACTCATTCAGGGCAAGAACACAATTAGGCCAAGAAGACAGTAAAGGAAAATGAGGTAGTTTTACTGCCTTAGCCTTATGAAGAAAGAATAGACTGATAAATGTTTTTTAAGCTAGTAGAATTCTTTGCTTGCTTATAAAGATTGTATGGTAAAAATAAATTCTACTACAAAAGGAACTAAATAGAGATTTTTTCCAAAGCATTAAATAATAACTAATTTCCCTTGAGTTTCCAAAATGTGTGATTGTTTGATAGAGTCACAATTTACTTTCAAGAGAAGTGAACCTCCTAAATTTTTGTGACATTCATTTGGTTCTCCATTTGCAAACCAGAAAACAAACAATGGTTTTTCCAATTAGAAGAGATGATGACTTTGCCATTAAACAAATCTTGTTTCCAGTCTGGTTCAGGCACTAAGTAGTGATGTGACTTTGGCCAATTCATGATCATCTCTCAAGTGGTGAATGATAGTAGCCACCTCCAAGAAGTGGTATTGGAATGAAATAAGGATCCCTTCTATGGTTTCTGATACAATGGCCAGTTATTTGTGAATGGGTCCTATCCAGATGGGAACAGGTATCAAACAATATAACTCAACATTTATCAATAGTTCTTCCCTTAAGTGTATGTGTAGACTGGAATTTGAATTCCAATGTATCTTCTTGTTTACAGCAGCTTCTCACTGACTTCATCCCATGCCTAAGAAGTAGCAAAGACAGCTATTATAGATCCCCATTTTGAAGTTGAAACATGAAGGCTTAAACAAGTTAAATGAATTATGTTCTAGCTTTGCTATGGCTAGGAAACAAAAGCAGAAATCAAATGCACATGCAGGAATTCTGAGTATTTCAACTACCACTATTTGTATGCCTCCAAGTTGCATAGTTTCTAGGTAAATAAATTTGAGATGTCCAGCAGACCAGCACAGGAAATATTCTCAAGATATAAATTATTTTGCACAAGGGGTTATGTTCACAGGTCCTCTGGAAAGAGAAAACTTACACAAAATGTAGTAAATGCACTACATGTTGGAAATCCAAACAGCTCAAAGAACAGTAACTGAGAGTAAGATAATAAATAAAATTAGAGAATAATGTATTGAACTTCCAGATGCAAAAATAAATTTATGTGTAACAAAAAATTATGTAATCAAAGTGATGCAAAGAAAAAACAAAAGACAGACTTTTCCAATGCTCTTGGGCTAAATTATAAAATAAAATTTTATGATGAAATTGCATCTTTCTGATTAACCATATTTGATATGATGATTTTTTGGTGAAGAAAGACAAGAATGGGTGCAAAGTTCCTCAACAGCAAGCCCCAACTCCACTGATGAAGATTCTTTCTTTTTTTAAACTTTATTTTGAAAAGAATAAAAGCAAATAAAATAAAACAGAATAGAGTCAATTGAAACAAAACAATGAACATGGTACATGATTTCAAAACAAGATGAAAGGAAACCAATAATGGCTACTATAATGCCTCTTGTTATCTTGAAAATAACTGCCCATACCATCCAGCATATATAAAATCAAACAAAATAGAACAGAATAAAATCAATAAAAAAATACAATTAAAGCAATACAGGACTTCAAGACAATATTATAGTAAAATAACATTGGCTGCCATAATGCCTCTTGTTATCTTCAAAGTAGTTGCCTGTGCCTCCAGACATAATACAATCAAACAAAACAAAATGGAATAAAATCAATCAAAACAAAACAATGAAAACAATACAGAAGTTCAAAACAAGATTATAGGAAATCCATGATGGCTACCATTATATATTTTGTTGTCTTTGAAATAGCTGCCCATGCCATCAAATATAATAAAATCAAACAAAACAAAAGGTAGTAAAACCAAACTAAACAGAACAATGAAAACAATATGGGTTTCAAATCACGATAATAGATTAACAATGGTCACTGCCTTCCCTATTTAGACAATTCCTCCCCTTTCACTTTCACATATGTATTGTGTATTTTGTATCCCACTAACTCCTTTAGCTTTTTATGCTATAGAGACAACATGATATTCACCCATGTGACTGAATCATTTCATCCATGAGCATGCTCTCAAGTTGTATCCATTTACCTACAAGAACCTTATAGTTATATTCCTTTATAGCTGAATAGGTTTCCATTGTATAAAAATGCCATGTCTTTTTCATCCATTCTTCAGCTGATGGGCAAGCTACTCCTGCTTTTTTTTTCTGGCTCCCTGTCACATAAAGCATTGTTCTCTCTCCTTTGACTTTTGGTCTATGAATTTTCTTTCTAGTTAAATGCTTTCTTGTATAAAGCATATTGATGGATCCTGTCTCCTGATCCACTCTGCCTGTGTTTCTTTCTATTGGTGAATTGAGATCATCTACATTAATGGTTATGGCCAACATTTACTGCTTTGTCTCTGCCATGCTATTTCCCTGCCATTGTCTCCTTACTTTTCCCCTCTGTTCAATTGTCTGCCACGCTTGGTGATCCCACTCTGCTGCTGTTGCTGGAACCATGGTTCTTTTTTAATCTCTCTCTAGAATGTACTTCAGTATTCTTTGTAAGGTTGGTTTGGTAGTCATGAGTTCCTTCTGTTGTTCTTTGTCAGGAAGTATCTTGCTTCTCCGTTAATTTTGAAAGATAGTTTTGCAGCGTACATCAAGCTGGGTTGGAAGTTGTTTTCTTTCAGGACTTGAAATGCTTCACTCCAGTCTCTTTTTGATTTGATGGTTTGTGTTGAGAAGTCTGTTGTGATTCTGATGGGTTTTCCTTTAGAGTTGAACTGTTTCTTTTCTCTAACAGCTTTTTTTTTTAAATACAACCAAACAAAATAAAACAGGGTAGAGTCAATCAGGACAAAACAACCTGATACATGACTTCCAAACAGGGTAAAAAACAATTAATAGTGGCTACCATAATGCCTCTTGTTATCTGCAATATACCTGTCCATACCATCGGGGATGAGTAAAATCAAACAAAATAAAACAGTAAAAACAAAAACAAAACAAACAAAGCAGAACAATGTAAGCAATACAGAACTTCAAGATACTAGTAAAACAGCAGTGGCTACCATAATGTTTGTTATCTTCAGAATAGTTGCCTACACCTTCATACATACTACACTCAAACAACACAGAATACAGTAAAATCAATCAAAACAAAACAATGAAAGCAATACACGGTTTCTAAAAAAGAAAATTGGACATCCTAGATGGCTGCAATTAAATATTTTGTTGTCTTTAAAAATGCTGTCCATGCCACCAAGTATAATAAAATCAAACAAATCAGAATAAAAAGAAACTAGTCAGAACAACAAAGACAAATGAGTATCAAATCATGATAATAGATTAACAGTGGCCATTTCCTTCCCTTTTTAGATAGCTCCTCCCCTTTGACTTTCCTAATACGTATTGTGCATTTTGGATCCCACTAACTTTAGTTTGTTATACTAGAGAGGCAACACAAAATTCACCCATGTGACTCTGAATCATTTCATCCATGAGCATGATCGCCAGTAGCCTCTATCCACCTACAAGAACCTTGAAATTATCTTCCTTTATAACTGAATAGGTTTCCACCAAATAAAATACCATGTCTTTCTTATCCGTTCTGCAATTAATGGGCAGGCTACCCCTACTTTTTCTCTGGCTCCCTATCATATAGGGCATTGTTCTCTCTCCTTTGACATTCAGTCTATGAATTTTCTTTCTACTTAAATGTGTTTCTTGTATAGAGCATATTGATGGATCCTATCTTCTCATCCACTCTGCCTGTGTTTCTTTCTATTGGTGCATTGAAGCCCTCTTGCACTGCATTGTCTCTGCCATGCTATTTTCCTGCCATTGGCTCCCTATTTTTCCTCCCCATTCAATCGACTGGCCCCACTTGATGGTCCCTCTCTGCCATTGTTCCTGGGATCATGGTCCTTTTTTTCTCTTTCTAGAATGTTCTTTAGTATTCTTCATTGGGTTGGTTTGGTGGTCATGAATTCCTTCAGTTGTTCTTTGTCATGGAAGTATCTTGTTTCTCCATTAATTTTGAAAGAGAGTTTTGCAGGGTACATCAATCTGGGTTGGAAGTTGTTTCCTTTCAGGACTTGCAATACGTCACTCCAGCCTCTTCTTGACTTGATGGTTTGTGTTGAGAAGTCTGCATGATTCTGATGGGTTTTCTTTTATAGGTGATCTGTTTCTTTTCTCTAACAGCTTTTAATATTCTATTTTTGAATTGAATTTCTGGGATCTTGATTATTATATGTCTAGGTGTAGATTTGTTTTGGTTATGGCTAGCTGGAGTTAATAAGGCCTCACTTATTTGAATGTCACTTTCTTTTTCCATGTTTGGGAAGTTCTCAGAAATTATTTCTGTAAATAAGGTCCTGATGTCATTTGTCTTGACCCCTGCTTTTTTACTCACATTTTTAATTCTTAAGTTATGCTTCTTTGAGTTACCTAGCAGCTGTTGAATTGTTACTTCCTCAGTCCTTGTTATTTTTAAGAGACCTTTCCTTTCATAATCACAAGTGGAAACCTGTCTTCAAAGTTTGAAAGTCTGTCTTCAGTTTCTTTCAAGTGATTTTTCCAGCTTTCAGTGGAGTTTTTAATTTTCTGGGTATCTTTTTGAATCTGTTTCATGCATTCTAAAGCTCTTTTATGTTGTTCATTCATGGTTTCCCTCATTTTCCTATGCTCCTCTATTTTTTTATCTGTGTCTTCTTTAGAGATGCTTAGTATTTCTTTTTTTTATTATTTTTTTAATTTATTTATTTTTTTGAGTGGGATATATTTATTGAGAGAAAGAAAGCTTCCGTCTGAAGGACAGAAGGGGTCCCGAGTGGGTTGCCCGCTTAATATTTCTTTTATTATGGTTTCATTTCTTCTTTTACCTGGGATAGAATTTCTGTTCTAATTTCTCTCATAGCTTCATGAAGTTGTTTCTTCACTTCAGTTGACATCACTTCAGTCATTTCAGGTGTGCAATTCTTGATCTCCTCCACGTTTACCTCTCGCGGACTTGCGCTGCTTGGGTTGGACACCAGAGATTGCCCTCTCCCTCTTCATCTTGGCATATTCCTGATTTCTTCCACACACCTGGGTAGTGTGGTCCCAGGCACCTTGGCACAACTTCTCCAAAGTGAGACTGTTTGGCTTTTCTGGCCGGTGCTGGCTACAGGCTTCTGATGGTGGGTGCCCATGCCTCTGCACTGAGCTGGGTACTGAGACACCTGAAGCTTGCATCGGAGCAGACCTGGTCAAGGCCTGCAAATCTAAGCTGTTTAGGAACCTACAAGATGTTGTCTGAAATGCACACAGGAGCAGACCTCGGTCCATAAAGCTTCCACGGGTCCACCCACAACCTCGAGCTGCCAGATGACTGGTTTTTCTGGCCTTAGTCCAAGCAACTTCCATGGGTCCATCCACAACCAGGCACTGTCGGCAGAAGTGGGAAGTAGTCTTAGCCCCGGGTGTAACCTGTCTGACTCCAAGATGGCACCTGGCCAATCCCTCTCTCCCGTGGGGGTACCGAGTCCCCTGCACTCACCGCCAGCCAGGGAAGATCTCCACATCCACTACTCTCTTTCAACCCCACGCCTCTCCACAGAGACCTCTGGGGTTGACTGCAACTGCGACCGTGACCACAACCACAACCATGCATCTCCAGGCTCAACAGCTCTTCTTGCAGGGTGAGTCCAGCTCCAGGCTAAGACACTGCCAGCCACCACCTTTTTCTTCATCTAAATTCTTCTTTTTATTCTCTTTGTGGGCTTCAATTCATATTTTTTTAATACTTCCTGGGTCCAAGTGACCCACTTCCTTCCTTCTTTGCCTCTCCATGATGTTGTATTCCAGCATCTGAACAGTTTCTCTCAGAGAGACTGTTTGCTCTGCTGCTTACTGTTCCACCATCTTTGATCTCTGCTCTCTAATAGCTCTTAATATTCTGTTCTTTTGTTGAATTTCTGGGATCTTGATTATTAATGTCTGGGTGTAGGCTTATTTTGGTTATGGCTAGCTGGAGTTCTATATGCCTCACTTGTCTGAATTTCCTTTCTTTTTCCCATGCTTGGATAGTTTTCTGATATTACTTCTGTAAATAGACTTCTAATCTCTTTTGTGTTGACCCCCGTTTTTTCACTCACACCTTTTATTCTTAAGTTATGTTTCTTTGCATTATCTTGCATCTGTTGAATTGTTACTTCCTGGTTCCTTGTTTTTTCAAGAGATTTTTTTCTTTCATGATCACAAGCTGCAAACCTGCCTTCAAGGTGAAATCTATCTTCAGTTTCTTCCAAGTGGTTTTGCCAACTTTCAATGGCGTTTTTAATTTCCTGAACATCTCTTTGAATCTGTTTCATGTATTTTAAATCTCTCTTATATTGTTCATTCGTGGTTTTCTTCATTTTCCTTTGTTCCTCTGTTTTTTTAATCTGTCTTCTTTAGAGGCGTTCAGCAATTCTTTTATTATGTTTTTCATTTCTTCTTCTACCTGAGATAGTATTTATGTTCTAATTTCTTTTATGGCCTCATGAAGTTCTTTCTTTACTTCAGTTGCCATCACTTCAAAAACTTCAGGTGTGTGACTCCCGATCTGTTCTATGTTTACATCTCCTGGACTTGCTCTACTTGGGTTGGGAGCTAGAGACTGCCTTTTGCTTCTTTGTCTTGACATATTCCTGGATTCCTCCAGAAAAATGGGTAGTGGGGTCCCAGGCACTTCCCACATTGGCTACAATTTCTCTGAAGCAAGACTGTATGGTTCTTCTTGCCAGTGCTGGCTCCAGGTATCTGATGGTGGCCATTGGGTGTACTGGTTCAGGTCTGTCTGTTGCTTTTCCCAACCTGCACAGGCTCCCCAATGGTTGTTGGAGTGTGCACAGGGGTGGGGCTGGCCACCACCTGCAAACCTGAGCTGGCTATCAGCAGGGAACCTTTGCCTCTGGACAGAGCTGGTTACCAGCCTATGACTGCCATTGGAATGTGTGCAGGAGTAGGGCTCAGTCCAAGCAATTTCCCGGGGTCTGCACCCAGTTAGGAGCTGCTGAAGGAAGCTGGCAGCAGTTCTGGTCCTAGACTTATCCAGCCCAACTCCAAAATGACTCCAGGCCAATTACTCTCTCCCATGGGAGGACTGAGTCCTCTGCATTCACCACCAGCCAGTGCAATCCTCTGCATCTGCTGCTCCCCTCCACCACCACTCATCTCCACCACCACGTCTCTTTGCAGAGGCCTCTGGGGTCACCAGCTATCACTATCACCATGACCTTGTGTCCCCAGGTTACAACAGCTCCTCTCACACAGTGAGTCTGTCTCTGGGCTAAGGCACTGCCAGCTACCATGTTCTTTGTTTAAATTTTTCCTTTTACTCTCTCTGTGGACTTCAATTCACACTTTTAAATTCTTTCTGAGTCCAGGGGATCCACTTTCTTCCTTCTTATCTTGCCCACAATGCTATATTCCATCATCTAGACAATGTTTGTCAGAAAGGCTGTTTACTCTGCTGCTTACTGTTCTGCCATCTTCCCAGAAGTCTGAAGATTCTTTGGCATCAAAACTCATTTTTGAACTAATATGAGGTTATCTCATGTAGCATGGATACTCAGAAATGTTATTCTTGATTATGCTCCAGCCCCTGCCTGGAATACCATTTAATATAGGTACTTTATTATTTCTCTAATATCACAAATATTTTGATTTCTTTCTGATTTTTGAGACAGGGTCTTACTCTATAATTCAGGCTGGTTTTAAATTCAGTATTTAGTCCAGGCTAGCCTCAGCTTCCCAAGTACTGGGATTACAGGCATGTGCCATCATGCCCAGCTAAAATATTTTGAACTTTTAAACTTCTGTGGCTCTGAAATTTTAAGTAACAACTTGCAGAACTGCATTATTATTTCCATTTTAAAACTAGACAGTGATTTGATCTCAATTTTTATTCTATTTTGTATCTAATACTAACTTCTATGTAAGGATATTTAAAAAGTATAAAATCATACTAAACAGAGACTCCTTTTATTATTGGAAAGAAACCCAGGAAATGTCTATAAAAGCAGGAGAAATTAAATCATATATAGAGTTCCCAAGGTTACCTCTTAATAACTGTAACATGACTGTAAAGGAAAATATTTTTATCAAACCGTGTTGTTAAAACCATTGAATTCTGATGTAAGAGAAAGAATCTAGCCAAGTCATCTGAATGGTGTTCATAAAGACATCCCAGACTATTTGCCTATATTTTCATCTCTGCCTTGATGTGTACCCTGGGACTGGCCAAGGACTGCAGACCTCTCTTCTCTTGGATGACTGCCTAGAGCACAAGCTTGAGAGGAAAAGGGAAAAGTTACATCCTGAAAACAGCAACATAAAAAGATCAAACAAACCCACAAAAGTCCTCTGTTTGAGGAAGATTTTTTAAAAGACTTATGAGGTCTCTGGGCAGGGTTTAGGTGGTTTCAAGGTTTGAAGAGCTCTGAATCATTTTGGATTGTCACATGAAGAAGGGCTAAGGGTAAGCCCCCAGTGGTTTGCTGAAAATTGTTATGAGCAAATTATTGACTTCAAGCTTAGAAATAGGGAACTAATAGTGAAAAGTATCAAATTCAAAAGAAGAAAGGTCATCTTGGTGGTGAGCAAAAACGGGATGAAGAAAGAATTATCTTAGTCAATTTTGTGCTGCTATAACAAAATACCTAAGACTGTGTGCTTTACACAGAAGAGGCTTATTTGGCTCACAGTTTAGGAGCCTAAAGCCTCAAAATAGGATGGCCACATCTGTTCAGCTTCTGGTGAAGCCCTCTGGCTACATTATAACACAACGATTAGGAAATACAGATGAGATTTTGCAAAAGACATTTCACTTATGGGTATTAGGAGACAAGGAGAAAAGATGGATGGTCTTAGGTTTTGGGTTTAACGCCTCCAAACTGGGTAGTAGAAAACTTTGCTAGGAAAAAGGAGAAGAAAAACATTTAAAGAAGATGACTATTTTGATTTGAAGTTACTACAAGAACTTCATGAAAATAATTAGTTGGAAGTACAAATTTGTACCAATGTACAGATGATGGAAAAGTCATGGTATTGGATAAGACATCAAAGAAAGAATGAAAGAAGGAAAAAAGAGAAAAGATCAGTGAAAGAACCCTTAAGAAAACTGGCATTTCATTCATTGAACAAATGTGTATTGCTTTCAATGAAGTTATAAGAAGAAAAGATGGTAAAAGAAAAAGAAGGAATAGAAGAGCAGTAAGAGAATAAGGTTTGTTAAGGCACAAAGAAAGAATAAATTTCCAGGATGCAAGGATTAACAATGTCCAATATGGCAGAGCTCAAAGAGAAGAAAATCAGTTAAAGAGGAGGTTTAAATATGACAATCGGAAGATCATCATTGGCCACCCTACAACTATTCTTTGCACATTTCTGAAATAATGGATCAGTCACTGATAATGAATGGTAGCACAACAAAATGGGCCCCTGCATTTATGGAGTTTGTAGCTTAATGAGAAAGACAGAATTAATCAAATAATCATACAAAATAAATATAAAATAACAATTAGGGTCTAAGAAAAAAAGCCACAGAATTCCATGCTAGAAGAACTGAACCTTATCAAGGAAAGGTTCCCTACAGAAATGGTACTTAAGCTAAGATGATAAAGATGAGTGAGTCATAAAAGCAAAGAGCTTGTACAAAGCATGATAGTAAAATCCCAAGATGTATTTGAGAGACTGAAAATCCAGGATGTCTAAAGCAGAGAGAGAAGAAATGAGTGAAAGGTAAGAATACAACACTCAGCTTCATAAAACAAGTACTACTGGGCATAAAAGATCAGATAAATATCAGCAGTACCCCACTGTCACAAACAGATCAGTTAGATAAAAAATAAAGTCAACAAAGAAATATCAGAGTTGAAACAAACCTTCAAACAAATGGACTTAATAGATAGCTACAGAGTGTTCTACCCAACAAAAACAGAGTACACATTCTTCTTAGCAACAAATGGAAGCCCCCAAAATAAGCCACATGCTCACTCATAAAGCATACTTAACTAAATACAAAAGAATCGAAATACACTGTGCATATAGTGAGACCATAGCACAATGAAACTAGCAATCAATGACAAAAGCAACCACAGAAATTATGTAAATTCATAGAAAGTAAACAGTATACTCTTGAATAACCAGTGGGTCACTGAAAAAATCAATGGAGATATTAGTTCCTAGAATCAAACGGACATGCCAAAACTTATGGAACACAATCAAAGCAAGCTTCATTCTCTAAGAAGGAAGTTTACAGTTGTGAGAGCCCACATTAGAAAAACAGAGCAATCCCAAATAAATAACCTAATGATCTCTCTCAAGGTCCTAGGAAAACAAAAACAACCCAAATCCAAAACTAGCACAAAGAATGAAATCATAAAGATCAGAGCAGAATTAATGAAATTGTGACTTTAAAAAATACAAAGAATCAGTGAACTGAACAGCTGGTTCTTCAGAAGAATAAATAAAATATACAAATGCTTAAACTATCTTCTGGAAAGAAAGGGAAGAAAGGTCCAATATCAATTCAATTAGAAAAGAAAAAGGTCAAATTGCAACAGACACTGCCAAAATCCAGATTACTGATAAATACTTTTAAAATCTGTACTCCAATAAGTTGGAGATTCCAAAAACATGGATAGTTTCCTAGAAACATATAATAACAAAAACTGAACCAAGAAAACTTAAAAATTCTGAATATTCTGATATCAGGTAATGGAATTGAAGCAGTAATAATCATTTTAAAAACCTACCAAATAAGAAAAGCCCAGGACCTGATAGATTCACCTTTGAAGTCTACAAGAACTTTAGTAATGATCTAATGTCAATAGACTTTTTTAATGAAATTGAAAGGGAAGGAGTACTTCCAAAGTTATTCCTGGAATTTAGTATTATTCTGATTCCAGAACCAGACAAGGATACAACCAGAAAAAGACAACGACATGCAATCTCTTTAATGAATATAAACAAGAAATTCCTCCACAAGATATTGGCAAACAGAATACAATGAATAATCAAAAAGATTATACATCATGACCAAGTAGGTTTCATCCCAGGGATGTAGGGTGGTTCAATATATACAAATCAATAAATGTAATACATCATATAAATAGAATTAAAATCACATAATCATTTCAATAGAAACAGAAAAAGCCTTTGACAAAATCTAACATTCATTCATAATTTTAAAAAAACTGAAGAAAATACGTATAGAGCCTTTTCTCAATCTTATAAAAGCAATTTATGATGTCCACTACCATCATGCTAAATGGCAAAATGCTGAAAGTTTTCCATCTAAAATCAGGAATAAGACAAGGATGTCCACTCTTATCTATCTTGTTCAATATAATACTTGAAACATTAACCAGAGAAATCAGACAATAAAAAGAAATAAAATGGATAGTATAGAAAAGAAAGAGGGGACTAGGACACTGCAGGGGAAGAAAACAAGAAGTCAACAAGAAGCAAGTTCTCCCTGTGAGTTGTCACCATGCACGGGGTACTGGGGGAAGAGCCAGATGCCAGCCCCTTCTGGAAAATGGGCTGGGAAACAAGAAGGGCCACCCCATGCCCCCACACCCACTCCCCACCATAAGTGACCTGATCCAAAGAAACACAGGCTGCAATGATAGCTATTGAGGTAAAATACAATTTAATGCTTGTAGTGTTTAGTGTTTCACTGACTTTGCAGGTCTAGAGCCAGTAATCTGATCATCTATTCAGAGGATAACAGTATATAGTATAGCATCTATGGGGGATCTGCTTCTGAAGGTGGTAGCCATTGTTAATCCCCTATTGCCTCATTTTGAAGTCCTGTATTGTTTTCATTGTTTTGTTGGGTTGGGTTCTATTCTGTTTTGTTTTGTTTGATTTTATTATATCTGATGGCATGGGCAGCTATTTCAAAGATGACAAGATATATTATGGTAGCCATTTTGGATTTACTATTATCTTGTTTCAAAGCCCTTTATTATGTTCATCATTTTGTTTTTATTGGTTCTATTCTGTTCTGTTTTGTTTGATTTTTACTATATCTGAATGTATGGGCAGCTATTTTGAAGACAACAAGAGGCATTATGGCAACCATTGTTGAGTTCCTATTATCTTGTTTTGAAGTCCTATGTCACTTACAGTGGTTTGTTTTGGTTAGCTTTATTCTGTTTTTTTTTTTTTTGAGGAGATTTCAAAATGTTTTATTATCAACACTGTTTCCCTTTACAGAGCAGGAGGCAGTCTCTGTGGGCAGGAAACCCCACCCTGAGCTGGGGGAGGGAGCACAGCCCAGGAGGCTGTCCAAGCTTTGTGACAAGCAGAGCAAGCCACCCATCCCAGTGCCACACGGGCATCAAATTGTACAACTTGTGTTTATTCATATTAGGGAAGAATAACTTAAAAGACAGAAACAGGTCTTGTATTACAAGAGTTGATAAACTGATGCTACAATAAATGGTATTTTGCTTGGTTTTATTCTGTTTAAGATAAAAAATAAAAAAACTTAAAAAACAAAGAAAGAGGGAGAGGGAAAGCGAGAGAGAGATTATCATTATTCACAGATGACATTATCTTCTACACAGAAGACCCAAAGAATTCAACCAAAAACTCCTAGAATCAGTAACCTAATTCAGTAGCATAGCAAGAGTCAAAATCAACATACAAAAATAACTAGCATTCCTGTATATACATATAATGAATTCACCAAGAAAGAAATTAGGAAAATAATACATTCACACTAGCATCAAGAAAAATCAAATATTCAGAATTTAGCCTAACTAAAAACATGAAAGACCTCTATAATGAAAACTAGAGTATTCTGAAAAAAGGAGATTAAACAGGACATCAGAAAATGGGAAATATCCTCTGTTTATGAATAGGCAGATGCAATACAGCCAAAACAGCTATACTTCTGTTATGGTTTGTATATAGATGGCCCCCCACAAGCCTCATGTAGTGATGAAAGTGGCTGAATCTAACATTTGTGATTGACTCCTTGTCTAGTGCTGGGATTGGCAGTGTGAGTCCTGCACCTACCCAGGGATGGAGCTGACATACAATATAAGGTTAGAATGGGGGCTTTTCTCCTTTGCGAGGTTCACTCTTGCAGCTTGCAGCCACCATGAATGGCTACCCCTCAGCCATGCCAACCTGCCTTGGAACCAGCTGAGTATGGACTAAAATCTACAGAAACTGTAAGCTAAATAAACCTTTTCTTCCCTAATTTTGGGTGTCAGGTGTTTGTCTCAGCAATGAGAGAAAAGTAACCAAGACAGAATTGGGTACCAGGAGTGGGGTCATTGCTGTGACTGTACCTGACCATGTGGTTCAAGAGTCTTTGGGAATGGCTTGTGGGAAGAGTTTGGAAAGGTTTGGAGATGTTGCCTGTATGCATAGAACTGGAACATCTTAGGCTGTTCTGTAGGGGAGATTCTAGTCAGAGCTCAGGAGACCAGAAGGCTGATAACCTGCTGGTAAAGACCAGGCTCAGGAGATTTCTGCTGGAAAGGACTGCATTGGTTGTTGGACTCCACACAATGTGTGCTATGGTTTGGCAGAAAGTTTGTCTGCATTCTGCTCCTGTCTAGAGATTTTCCCTGAGACTGAGATTAAGGGTGATGGCCTGATTAATGTGACAAAAGAAATTTCAAGGCAGTCAAATGTGGAGGCTGTGGCATGGCTGTTGCTGGCAGCTTTTAGCCAGATTTATGTTGGAAATCAAGAGCAAAGAACCCAGCATGGTGATTTAAAATGTGAGTTTGGTCAGAAAGCTGTGGACTGTAAAGATAGAGCTGAAACCTCGATCGCTGAGAAGGAACAAAGAAATACAAAAGATGGCCTGCAGGCATCACAGGAAGAGGCAGCGGGTCCCCAAACTTTGCAGCCTCAAATATACAAAAGTAAGACTTTGCCCAGGGGAGAAAACTGCAGAGTGTCACATTCCAAAATGGCAACAGAGGCCACATGAGGTTCCAAAATGGTGGCAACATAGAGAATCTGTTCCTCAAAATCAGGTTCTGAGTGCCCAGAAATCCAGGCATTGGACCTCTTTGGCCAAGAAAGAGGAAAGCTTGGCTACTGCTCCAGCTGGCAGCAGACTCTGGCAGCATCCACATAGCACTGGTTTGAGGCACATGGAGAATGCATGCATCTGAGGTTAAAAAGGCATCCACCCCAATTTCAGAGGGCCTGGGAGGCCAGGCAATGTGCCCCTGAGAGGATAATATGTAAAGCTATAAATATGAAGCCAGAATGGAGACCCCAGAAGTTTGAAAAATCCAGGAGCGTGGGTCATCTAAGGAAAGCTGCAAAGATTGAACAGAGTGGGCCTAAGAGAGGAGCTATGGGAGTTAAAACCCCTAAAAGTGCAATGGGGGTGGAGCGACAGAAGCCCTTTGGAGCTCGCAATTTGTCACAGATTGCTTCAGATGCTGCACAGACAGCTATAGGACTTAACATTTGCCCTGCTGGATTTTGGACTTACTTTGGTTCCAATGCTTTGTATTCCCCTGTTGGTAACTTTTAGAATGGTAATGTCTATCTTGTGCCATTGTGTGTTGGAAGTGTTTAACTTTGTTTTCATTTGTACAGGGGCTTGCAGCTAAGGGTTTGCCTTAGATCTTGGAGGAGACTTGGGACTTGGACTTTTCAGCAATACTGAAACTGTTAGGACTCTGGAAACTCTTAGAGATGGACTAAATGTCTTTTGTATAAGGGATGTACATGAGTCTTTGGGGGGCCAGGGGTGGAATGTTATGGTTTGTATATAGATGGCCCCCAACAAGCCTCATGTAGTGATGGAAGTGGCCGAATCCAGCATTTGTGAATGACTCCTTGTCTAGTGCTGGGATTGACAGTGTGAGTCCTGCCTCTGCCCAGGGGTGGAGCCAATGTACAATGGTAAGGTCAAAATGGGGGGTGTTTTTCCCTTGTGCACAGTTTGCTCTTGCTACTTGCAGCTGCCATGAAGGACTGCCCCTCAGCCACATCACCCTGCCTTGGAACCAGCTGAGTATGGACTGAAACCCCCACAACCATAAGAAATAAACCTCTCCTTCCTTCACTTTGAGCATCAGGTATTTTGTCTCAACAATGAGCAAAAAGTAACCAAGACAACTTCCAAAACTGATATGTAGATTTAACTCATCCCTATCAAAATATCAGTAGCATTCCCATACTTCATCTTAGCCAAAAGGCCAAGAAGCAATCAGTAGCATTCCTAACAGAACTAGAGAAAACAATTCTAATATTCAAATGAACCAGAAGAGAACAAGATCAGCAAAAGCAATCCTGGGGAACAACAGCAAAGCCTGAGGCACCACCATCTTGGGCTTTGAGTTATACTACAAAGTTACAATGATAAAATAAGCATGGTGTTGACACAAAAATAGATATGGATCAGTGGAACAGAACAGAGGATACAGAAACTCTAGACATACTCAACCATCTGATCTTTGATGAAGGGGCCAAAATCATACACAGGCAGAAATACAGCCTTTTTAACAAATGATGCTGGGGCAACTGGCTATCCACATACAGAAGATTGAATCTAGACCCAGGTCACTCACTATGTACTAAATTAAAATCAAAATGGATCAAAGATCAAAATTTTTGTTTTAATACAAGCAGATATCAATAAAAAATATAAAACTTTTTACTTCTATGAAAAAAATCTACTGGAAGATAAAATAGGTAAAACTTTTGAAGTCATTTGTGTAGGCAAGCACTTTCTGAACAGAACCCCAGTTGCACAAGAAACAATAACAAGAATCAACAAATGAGAGCATATCAAATTTAAAAAGCTTCTGCACAGCAAAGAAAACAACCAAAAATGGAAAGACCACCCACAAAATGGGAGAAAAAAATCCCAACTATTCCTTAGACAGAGGGCTATCAAAAAAGTTAGGTTCCCCCAAAATAAAAGAGCCAATCAAAGAGAGGACGAGTGAAATAAAAACATGTCTCAAAAGTACAAGTAAACAACAGATACGTTTAAAATGTTTAACATTTGGAACTGGCTATTAGATAAATGCAAATTAACACAACACTGAGATTCTACCTTACTCCAGAAAGAATGACTAGCATCAAGAAATCAAATCATAACAAATACTGGTATGGCTGCAAGGACAAAGAAACAACCCCATGTTGTTGGTGGGAATGTAAACTGCTGAAACCACTACGGAAATTAGTAAGGAGATTCCCAAAATACTAAAAGCTAGAAATTCCATTTGATGCAACAGTTCCCTTTCTAGGTATCTTCCCAAAAGAATTAAAAGAATACATGTATGCCCATTTTTATAACAATGTAATTCATAACAGCTAAATCTTGGAAGCAGCTTATATGTACATCAATAGATGAAAATGGTTAAATAAAATGTGGCATTTTTATACAATAGAGTAGTACTCTGCCATAAAGAAGAATAAAGTTGAGTCATGTGTAGGAAAATGAATGCATCTTGAGACCAAAACATTAAGTGAAATAAATCAGACACACAAGACTAAACATCATATAGTTTCTCTTATGTAAGAAACTGAAAATATAACTAAAAAGCAAAATAAAAGATAGATAATAGTAAATAGGGAGATAGAGGCTTTGCAAAATGAAACAGGACCAAGAGATGGAGGGAGGAGGGATGGAGAAGAGGAGAAAGGGATGAAAAACAATTAAGATGTGTTATGAACATGCATTAATTCCCTACATGGAACATAATCATTATGTACTCCAAACAAGTACCAAAAAACATAAAATTTTTTTATTTAAAAAAGTGTACAAATGGAGAGATTGGCAGATATCACACTGTGCACAGCTTTGGAGGCCACATAGAAGAGTGTTTTTTTTCCTTAGGATATGCTAAAAGTAGTAGTGACCCCAGCACAATTTAAAAATATGAAAGTAGGGAGGTGGATAGGGACCTATCACATTTATGTTCTAGAAAGACAGATCTGAACAAACATCTGAACAAAGTTCCTAGAGACCTGGAAAGGTAAGTAGGAAAGAGAAGAGGTGCTAAGGATAAATTCAGTAAGGATGCCTCTTCCTGGGGAAAGATGGGAAGGTCAGAAGAAAAGATCTGAAGGAATGGGAGTATTTGGAAGTAGCAGAGGGAAGTTTAGTTGAAAAGTTGATTACCTCTAGGAGAAAGGGTACAGAGCCTGATACAGAGAAGGCTGAAGTCAATATTTACTGTGCATTAATTAATATAAAGGATTTGAACAGCTGCAGTGACAAATTAGAATGGGATCCACATAGAGACAAGTACGTGGGCCATCAACACCCAAATGGAAAACTATGTTGGCTCTATGGTATCATAAATTTGGAAACACTATTGACGCTTGTAGTAGGAAAATCTGAATCCTACCATTATATTGCTTTTAAATGCTAAAAATTAAAAGGGAAATATCTTTAATGCTCTTGATTACCACCTCACTAGGGTAGTAACATTGGGCATCCTGTGATTAATCATCACTGGTTTGAATACTTTGGAAATGACTTTTACTATTTGCATTTCCTAAAGAAATTTAAATTATGACTAAATTTCTCCTGTGTATATGAATTGACACTTCTTCCCACAACTTTCATCAATAAGTAGCAGGGCAATCTGGCTTTTAAAAAGTCATAATTGTGTCTTGTTTCCAACCTACATCAAGCTCTACTTGCTAGCCTGCCAGATGTTGTCTATCATGTCTTCTGTCCCCCTGGTCACACAGAGTATAAGGTGCCATCTTGGAGATCAAATGCAATAATCACAGAACACAAAGTAATTTTGATCATTGTGATGATCAAGGACATGTTCCTTTCCATGATAGCACCTTTACCATACAAAAGCATTTTACCTATTGTTTCCCAAATAAGGAAAAAATTATTCCATTGGAGGATGAAAAAGAAATACTAGAGTTTGATTTTTCTATTTGTTTTTATTTTTTTAAAAGTATAGAATTGTGTTGCCATTGTGCCTAGTTAGGTATGAGGTATCAATTCTCTCCAAAATGGTCCAGATTCCACACAATCTCAATCAAAATCTTTTTTTTTCAGTATTATACACTGAACCAGGGCCTTCATACTAGTCTACATCCCTAGACATTTCATGTTTATTTTCTATTTTGAGATATATCCTCCCTAAATTATGCAGGCAGGACTCAAACTTGGGGTCATCCAGCCTCTATTTCCAGAGTATAGCATACTTAGCAAAATCTAATTTTTTATAATAGCCAGAAGTAAATTATTCTTAAGAAATTGAGAATATAATTCTAAAATTCATATGTCAATGCAAAAAGCCTGGAACAGCTAAACCAACTTAGGAAAGAAAATACTGGAATATTTATAATCCTTAATTTCAAGACTTGCTATAAAGGTGGAGTCATCATTACAGTGTGTTGCTGATATAAAACTTGATAAATAGATCTCTGAAGCAGAATGAAGAGTTCAGAAATAGATCTACAAACATATGAACAATTGATTTTTGACTAAAGTATAAAGGTAAGTCAGAGTTGTAGGTATAATTTTTCCACAAATATATGGAATTATAGACCTATATGAAAAAACAAAGTTTGATCCTTACTTCAAATCACATATAAGTACCTACTCAAGATAAAACAGGTCTAAATTTAAAACCTAAAAGTATAAAACTTCTATTAGTTGTCTTTATGATACCCAGTTAGACAAAAATTTCTTAGAAGTGCCACCAAATATAGAAAAAACTCAAGTTGGAATTCAACAGTATTTTGAAGAGCAGAAGTTTTTTTATTTAAAAAAGATAATCCATAAACAGGGTAAAAATGTTTGTAAGCTATGTACCTGATAAATAATATACAAAGGGGACTTCTGGGAAGATGGTGGAGTTGT
>RJWT010016624.1:0-19758 GCA_004365215.1 Cuniculus paca | reverse complement strand
AGAGGTAAGGACGCTAGGAACTTAGCCACATCCTTGAACATTTATATCCCTTTTATATAACTGTCTCTCGTGGATTTTGTTTTTCTCCTTTTTAGGTCCACCTCCCCCTGGAATGCGTCCACCAAGACCCTAGGACACTGTTGATCCATTTCAGTTACTCCCCCTCCCTCCACAGTGCATCTTGTGAAATTGTGTAGATTGTGAGCTTTTTGTCCCCTCTTTCTGCACTAATAATAGCTAAAAATAAATGTATAGAGCAAGTAAACTGAGGCATTGTATATTTTTTCCCCTTTGCCTGTTTTTTCTTTTTGTTTGAAGGTAGAGTAAAAACATTATTTTAGGTCTTGGAGTTACTATTGATGCAATGAATCTTGTTAATCATCATTTTAAAACATTTTCTCATTCATGGAATAGAATGCTTTTATAATTGTTTCTGCTTTCTGACTTTCCCATTGTGCAGTGAGTGATTAGGTTAGTAACTTCCCAGGAAGACTTTGAAAATCATAACCAGGGATTTAAGAGGTTGTGCTAACCAAAACACATTATAAATGTCTGCTTCTTACTTTATAATGTTACAATATCTGAAGTAACGTGGGAATGAATGAAGGATTTTTTTATTCTTATTTATCTTTTTTGTGGTACCGGGGATTGAACTCACAACCTCGTACTTGCCAGGCAGGTGCTTAGGCCGCTGAGCTAAATGCCCAACCCGAGTGAAGGATCTTTTAAGGAGATAAATATATCTGAAAATTGTGGCATCGACTTAGGCTCTGTGATCATTAAATTAAAGCATTTGAAATAGGTGTGTTTTTCTTGGGATGTTTCCCTCAGTTGATCAGTTTTACAGTACTCTGTGATCAGGGTGTAAGACCTAACCCTGTTATGAACATTCCATATCTGTGTGTCAGTATTTATAAAATACTAAATGAGCAGCAGATCCTGACTGAGTATTGGGAGGTACATGATTGCATATCTGACAAAATGAAATTGTGTTCATAAAAGGTAGCTATTATTATAATTGACATATTAAAATTAACATTGAACTGTGTCTGTTAATCACTAATGAGGTACATAATCTCTTCAGGGAGTTCCCTAGTGTCTAATTTAGTTGGAATTTGCTCTGGATTAAGAGCCCTTTTGAAAAATGGAGTGGCAGAAAGCTAAGAATTAAGTTTTCAACTATTAAAGAGTTTATATTAAGTATTTAGAATGCAGTACTGGTACAGTGATGGTAATATTTCTCGAAGCTCTCTTTGTCAGTGTTGGTTATTTGTATGTTGTCTGTGCTGTGTTAGAATGTGTGTGTGTATTTGTTTCAGCTTGGTGCCTTTGCACTAATCTGCAGCCCCAATCTGCAGCCTCATCTGGTTTTCATTTTAACAACAGGGTTTTTCAGAGTTGCTTAGTTACCCAGATGAGTTTGAAGATAATCCTCTGCTGAACCAGGGTGCTTGGATCACAGGCATGTTATCAAGACCAGCCTATTGCATTTTAATTCCTTTGCCAATGGTAGTCACCCAAGGCAAAGGAATGGTCAAACTTTATCTACATACAAATTTATCAGCTTTGTAAGGTCTTCACCAGAGTAGGTTCTGGGTTTCATAATAGATAATAGCTGTTGGGTAAGGATCATAAAGTAACAAAGCCTTAATATTAAGGCTTGGTGATTTTATATCATTTTAGCTAGTCTTTTTTTAAGAGATTATAAATGTCCAGACTTTTTTGGTGGTACTCAAACCTAGAGTATCTTGGTATGTTGCCCAGGCTCTGTTCTAACTTGTGAGAGCTAGAATTGCAGTCACGTACCATATGATTACAGCAAACTTTGTGATGTATCAGAGTCCTAGACAGCATACTTTCTCTGGATCACTGGCGGTAAAATCACACAGTTAAGATCAGTTCCTTGACAATGAATGTTCAGACCTTTGTAAATACTTGCATTAACTGCACATGTTATCCTTTGACTCTGATTGTAGTAATTTGTGATGGTTATCTGCATTTTTTTTTAATTGAAAAATATTTTTGTGTCTGGAACTTACCGGCTTTATTGAGCATTTCACTTGTCTATTGGCTATGTATTAGAGGACCAATTGGGACACACATTTTTTTTTATGATTGAGAGGGGTTTGAGGCAAATGTTGGAATCTTTACTAGATTGATTACAATAACTATGGTTTCAGAGCCAGGTATGGTCATGCACATCCATAATCTCAACAATCAGCCTGAGGCAGGAGGATCATAAATTCTAGGACATTCTAAGTACATTAGCAGAACCTCTCAGAAATAAAAAACAAGCAAAAAGTCTTTAGTACAGTGTTTTACTAGGTGCACACATTTGCTAACTAGTTTTTAAACATCCCTGATAAAAAATAACCTAGAAATCATCCTACAGTGTGACATTTGATGAGTTGCGTGTCACAGCTGACAAATTTGTTACTTGCTGATGTGTTTACTCTTAAATCCTCAAATATATATCCATGTGGCCCAACATGTTGGATGCATGTTTGCACTGTGGTTTAAAAGCATGGTCCCTAGCTTTCATGGTACCAGTGACGGGTTTTGTGGAGGACAGTGTATCGAATTGGGTGGGGATGATTTTTCAGATGAGATTCTCATAAGGAACCCACAACCTGTATCTCATTTGTGTGTTCAAGAGTAGGGTTTGTTCTCTGAGATGCTGGCAAGAGACCTAGCCAGACAGTAATGTGAGCAGTGGGGAACGTCTGAGAACGAAGAGGAAATATTGGCTTGTTCACCACTCGCACCCTGTTGTGTGGTGAGGTTCCTGACAAGCCATGAATAGTACTGGTCCATGTCCCAGGGGTGGGAACCCCTCCCTTAATGTACTGTCAAGTAGGATTCTGGCATTGGACAGTCATTACTGCAGTAACGATATTCTGCATTTTTATGATAGATACGTCAAGTGGATTTGGTGTAAAAAATTTGAAAGTAACTAGAGCCGGGCGTGGTGGCTCATACCTGTAATCCCAGTACTTGGGAGGCTGAGGCAGGAGGATCATTGTGAGTTCCAGACCAGCCTGGGCTACCATACTTTCATTAAAACAAGCTCTGGCTTTTTGCTTTGTTTTTGAATAAAGGCAATCAACCTCAGAGGCAGTCTACCACTGAGCTGCCTCCCTATTTTATTTCTGAGACAGGGTTTCCTTAAGTTGCCTCAGTGTTGATATCGCTGACCTTTTGCCTCAGCCTCTCAAGGAACTAGAATAAATGACATTCCACTGCACCTGGCCATCTTAGTTTTTATTTAGGTGAAATTCATGTATTGGGATTCATTGTCTTAGGTGTTCTTATTCATAATAGAATATAAAAATGATTTGTTTATGATCATTTACATTCTTGTCTAGAATTTCCATAATCTTCAAAGATTAAGAAAAACATTCAGCATGTTAAAGTCAATACCCCTCTTACCAATTTCAACAAGTAGATAACAGTCTTTCACAGATAAAGCTCAAATGCTTGTTACTTAGCTGATCCATCTTACTCATCATCTTATTCCAATTTCCATGTAAAATCTACAAAATTTATGAAATAATACATACATTTCTGCAGTAGAAAAATACAATTTAAATGAGGTATTTGCTTGGTGAAACTTCAGTATTAGGTGATAAACTTGTCAACATAATTGACTATGAAGGAAAAAGAATTTGATCACTAAATTTTATGACATGAATTTCATACAGTGTATACAGAAATGCATATTAAGCTTCATTTAGAGAAAACGAATGAACAATTGCAAGTAATGGTATTTTGTGGGCAGAAAAGCAGTATATTGCAGAGGCCTTTTTGACTAGGTTTATGATGACACAGGACCTTGTCTGAACATTATGATTTTTTGTATTCTGAGCTTTGTGACACTCTGAAATCTAGTCAGTGTGCCTCACAAGATGTCGAGACACCTTACTTTTTGAAGGAAAATCTTGGCTTGACCTGTAAACTTCGAGTGCTTAGACTAAAGTAGTCAACCATTCTTAGAAAAAGATTACTTGAAATATTTATCATCACTTGTTTTGGGTAGTACCTTGTCAAGGTTTTTACAGTGTACCTCTGGAGAAGTTTTAGTTTTGATTTTAAGGCATGAGTATTCCTCTGATCCTTTATTGCATAGGATGGGGGAAGATTTTTTTTTCCTCCAGATAAAGAGCAGTTTTTGAAATAAAGGACCAAGGACACATTTCCTATGTAAAAAGTAAGGTGGAAAAAGTTCTAGATGCCCATGAGGAAAGGGATGAGTTTGTTTTAAAGTATGTAGGAGATACAGATAAGAAGAAATAGTTCTGATAGTCCTTTCACATTGAATATCATCTCTGGTAGGTATTAGAATCCAGTTTTCTTAAGAACATGCATATATCTGGAAATACAATTCACTTTCAGACTTAAGGGAATTGAGCAAGTATCACAAAAAGGGGAGACTGAAGTATGCTGCAGTCTAAATGTGAAACAGCAACAGGTTCTTAGAAGGAAGTGTGCCCTAGGGCTGGGGATCTAGCTCAGCGGTCTTAAGCGCCTGCCTGGCAAGTGCAAGGTTGTGAGTTCAATCCCCGGTGCCACAAACAAAAAAAAAAGAATTTTGAAAAGGAAGTGTACCTTAATTAAAATTCTAATCATTTGTTAAATCAGTAATTGCAGGTTTTCCAAGTAGTGTTTCCTGCAAGTGGGGAAGTCTAGAAAATTTTAAAAAGTAAAACAGATTTGCAGCATCAGTTGACTTGTCCACTCACAAATGATTTTATTTATATCACAATTTGGTTCATTGCATTTTATCTGCATTAGGGCTTCATTGACAATTGGAAGCAATCCTGTGACTGCTTCCTCACCTAGGGTTATATAATATCCCAAATCCATTGTTGTCGAGCATCTTTCCTAGGAGCAGATTCAGTCTTAGGACTCCTCCACTCTGTTGTGGCACCCATTGGAAGAAATCCCACATCTGTTTTATCATGAGATGCTCACACATTTGGCTACAGCTTCTGATTCTCTTGGATTTTTAACATCTGTGCTTGGTTTCTCCTAAAGGATGGAGTCTTGTAAACCCTTTAATGTTTTACCATCCTCATTTGAATAATGTTTTTAATAGCATCTTTGTATGGTGAATCCTCTAGGAAGTTTTCAAATTGCCCAGGTAAATCAGAGAGGAATCAGTATGTTGTATATAGGTTTACCAATGTATGTCTCAAATAATAAAAGTTGAAATTTCTTTTTGATCCATGGGCTGCAGAATGGACATTGTGTTAGCAGGCAGAAAAACGTTTATCTCACTGCACAACTCCACCAGGGCTCCTGGGTGACCAAGGTCCATTGTCACTGAGTAGGAATAGGTGTCAACAGAGTTTACCCTTTTTTAAATGATATTGTAAACATGAAGTGCCATCTAGTTTTGTGTACAGAAGAATATAGAAAGTGGATTTTTTAAGGGCCCTAGGTTAAGAGTGGCAAATAAGCAGTTAGTTTCAACTGTCTACTCTGAAAGGAGAGTTAGGCTTGTCTCTTGAAGCTTTGATGTCAGCCATTGACTTTTTATCAAGCTGTGAAAGTCTTAGGATGGTTTTCTTTCTTTTTGAGACAGGATTTCACTGGGTAGTTCAGGGTAGCGTAGACTCACTGTGTAGCCCAGGGTGGCCTCAAACTTGCAAATGATTCCTGGCTCAGCCTCTCAAGTGCTGGGATTACAGGCATATGCCATTATTCCTGGCTGAAAGCATGTTTTTCTAAGATAAAACCATTTTTTCTACTTTGAAGATTTGAGTGGAGCCATAACTCACCTTACTTAGCTAGATCTTCCAGATAACTTACTATCACATCTATTAATGCTTGTTACTTCACCTAAGTCTGTTAGGGTGACAACTTCTTCTATCTCATAAACCACCTTTTACAAGCTTGAAATTTTTTCTGTAGCTTCCTTCTCAGACTTTGTAGGGCTAAATAGAAGCAGGGACTTGCTCAGGATTTGACTTCATTTTCAGGACTTGAACTCAGGATCTTGTGCTTGCCAGGCAGGTGCTGTGCCAATGAGCTATGGTCCCCGGGCCCTTGACTTTGTTTTTAAGGGAATTAGTTGGCTGATTTGATCTATTTAGACCACTAAAACATTCTCAATATCACTAATAAAATCATTTCTCTTTTTAGAATTTTTGTATTCATTCCTTGGAGTTCTAATTTCCTTCAAGCAGTTTTCCTTTGGAAACACTACTTAGCTAAGTCATTTGAAAGACCTAACATGGTTTTTGACATCTTTTACTTACCAAGAGATTAGTTTCTTTAGTGTTTGTTTTTTTGTGTGTGTTTGGTTCTTTTTCTTCGGTCTTTTTGAGACAGGATCTCACTGTGAAGTTCAGGCTGGCGTTGGGCTCACTTTGTAGCCCAGGCTGGTCTCAAACTACCAATGATTCTCTTGCCTCAGCCTCAAGTGCTGGGGTTACAGGTGTGCACCACCACCCCCAGCTTTACTGTTTTATTTAAGTTGGGAGATCTGCAACTTTGTTGATGTGAATACTTAAAAGAGGCCATTGTGGAGTTAGTGCTTAATATAGTTGTATACTCTAAAATAGGATGAAGAAAGGGAAGGCATGGATGAACCAGTTGGTCAGTGGAGGTGTTACAACACACATAGCATTTAAGTCTCACAGGAGTGTACTTCATGACTGCCCAGAGAGTTAGATATTAACATTAAGAGATTTCCCATTGTATATGTTACGTTATGGAAAAGTTTGACATACTGTATGTGACATGAAGTTACCACTTGCTGTTAACATTGTCCATATAGATTTTCTTGATGCAGAGTTGCTATGAACATGTTGTCTACTTGTCTTTGATAAAAAAGTTGTGAAGCCAAATAGAAACAGTCATTAGGAGATGCTTAACTGGGTTAATTTTCTTTGTTGTGCAAGGTCAACCTGGAAAAATACAAGTGAGATATGTACTAAGAGCTCAAGATGAAAAAATGGGACCTGGGGGTATTTTCAGAGATCACTTGTTTAGCAAGTCCAAAGCCTAGTACTGAAAATAAAAGACAAAAACAGAAAATTTAAAAACACTTATAGCTTAACTGTGCAGTTGATAAATACGAAGTATTTTTTATTTGAACAGTGATCTAGGAGTAGTCCCAGTTGGCACTGTCAGTAAGATGTCCTTCACACCTTAAAGGTAGTTTTGTTGTGTTACATTTTAAAAAGTTTATTTTTGGTGAGGTCATTTATGATTTGGTTGAGCTAAAAGTATATAGTTCTGGAAATCAGCAATTTTATATGGACTGCAAGATACGTATCAGAAAAAGTAGTGTGGATACTATTATTCGTGTAATGGTTTTTTTTTCATATTGGCCCAGGCTGAGCCTGAAGTAGTGGTCCTCCTGCTTCACCCCCACCCCTATCAGAAGTGGGCTGATAGACAGGTACTACCACATCTGGTGCGAGATACTTCTTTGCTTGGTATTGGGAGTTTAACTCAGGACTTTTGCACTTGCCAAGCAGGTACTATGTGATTGAGCTATATCCCCAGCCCATGATAATTTTTTTAAATAGGCACTGACAATCTTGCCTCAACAGAAGGACATTGTATAAAGCTATTTGTCCTTTTCTCGAATCCTTATTCCCTGAACCTGCACAACTGCAATCTGGTGTACTGGTCAGAGAAGTGTTTTGATAATTTATTCCCAAAAGATAGTATTTCAACTTGGGAGTGGTGGTAGATATCTGTAATCCCAGGAGACAGACAGACTTGTGAAAATCCAGAGTTCAACTCACAGTCTCTTAAAAAATGAAATATCAAAAACAGAAAAGGGACAGCATGTCTTTAGGAATTTGAACCAAACTATATGTATAATACACTTATTACTATAAAAGTATACCATGCTATTTATTGCCTATACTTCAAATATAAATTTGTGACTAGCATAGACAAGGTGATTCAAAGAACAAGGTAGGTTTATTTGCAGTATAGACAGCATAAAATTTAGGTAGGTGCTCTACCAATTCTGGCCCGTTATTGGGAAGAATAAGAAGTTTGATACTGTATCTTCCTGTGTTGGGCAAGTTGCTTATTGTTGGACAATTTGCTTATTGAATCTTACTCTGTGATTCTTCTGCAAGCTTGTATTTTGTTCATGATTTCCCCTTATTCGTCCGTTAAATTACATTGTTGTTTTTTTTTGTTTTTGTTTTTGTTTTTGTTTTTGTTTTGTTTTGGTTTTTTTTGGTTGGCTCAGTCAGGGTTACACTATGTAGTTCAGGCTGGCCTTGGGCTCACTTTATAACCCAGGCTGGTCTCAAACTTGCAATGATCCTCCTCCCTCAGACTCCTGATTGCTGGGACTACAGGCGTGCACCCCCATGCCCAGCTTTCGTATATGTTTTGTAGAAAGTTGATAACTGATTTTTGCAGGCTAGAAAAGTATCCAAGGGTAGACCAACACTATGTGGGTCCTTTAGCTTGCTGAACATGCATCCTGACACTAACCTACACCACTCACCCCATCCTTTTTTGTCCTACTTTTTGAGAAAAACCTTGTGGAAGACGCTTGGTTGGACTGATGATGAGAGTTGTGTACTGAGCGCGAATTAAATGAGGTTCCCTATGATTACTCTGAAGTTCAGCCTAAGTGTCAATTTAAGTGCGCAGGACACACATGTCTGTACCAATTTGAAAAGGTTTTTCTCATCAGTACCTTAAGGGGAATGGGGTGTAGAATTTTTTAATGTAGGAAAATTTGTTATAGATTAGTAAAGTTGCTTTCCATAGTGTCTCGTGCATTGATAACATTGATCTCACATTTGGTTTTCCCCTGGACATTTCAGATGATAAATTCTTAAAACCTGGAAGCTACTGTACATTTCCCTCAAGATATATTACCCAGATTGAACCTTCTAAGAGTTTCATGAGCAGGTCTTGATGAGTTTATTTTTTTGTGTCTTGGTCAGACATACAAGTACAGTTTTTTAGTCAGGTCTTACCCCACATTTTTTTGCTAGTGTTAATATGTCTTTTCATTATTTGTAAGTGTTCTATAATTAGAAGCTCAAATAATAGGTAAATCTTGTTTAAAAGATAGGCTCTGGACAGTTTGTTTCTGTACTGAGCATTAAAATTAGCGCCTTAGCACTGTTCTATATCCCTAGCTCTATTTATTTATTTATTTACTTATTTATTTATTTATTTTTTATTTTATTTATTATTTTATTTATTTAATTTATTTAATTTATGTTATTTATTTATGTTATTTATTTATGTTATTTATGTTATTTATTTATTTATTTAAAGAACCTCTCTAAGTTAACCCAGCCTTGGTACAAACTTCCTTTAAGTCTTCCTGCTTATGCCTCTGAGCTGTGAGATTATAGATGTGTGCCTTTATGCCCGACAATTGTATATATTAAGTAAGGTCTTAGTCTTAAATATCTTAGTGCAGATGAATGTTATATGTGTATATGTATATATATAAGTATATTTTATCTGTGGTGTGTGTGAGTGTTAATATTGTGGCACATGACAAGTGTCATGAAAACTTGTTGGGGTTCAGAGAACATTCATTTAGAAGTTAGGTAGATTACTCTTTTTTACTTTGCTTGTTTTCTTGTAAGAAATATTAATATATTTGTAATCTTCGATTATAGTCAGGGTCTTATTATGTAGTTGAGGCCACAAAATAAGCTCAAGGCCAGCCTGAGCTGCATAGTGACACCCTGTCTCAAAAAGACAAAAAAAAAAAAAAGACAAAGACAAAAAAAAAAACCCCACAAAAAACCCCAAACAAAAACAAAAAGATATGTATAGTTGTGTGAGTGTTATACAGTTGAGTTATAGTGTTTACATGTATTCTTTGGCCTTGGTGTTTTATGAAAGCTAGAGAGAACCGTCCATTAGTTGGTGGAAATACCTCTTTGTATTGTACTTATTTATTTATTTATTTAATTTTATTTATTTATTTATTTTATTTATTTATTTATTTGTGAGACAATATCATATTTATTTTACATTGTGAACCTCCTCACCCTCCCGAGTGCTGAGATTATATGTGTCTGGCTGGTAATTAATTTTTAAAGATAACTTGCATTAAGTTTTTCTATAAGTCTTCAGAGATAAGCATTTGCTGATTTGGTATTGGGACTCGGTGTTTCTTGCACCCCAAGGCCAGTGTCCATCTTTGGAAAGGGACTCATTGGTCAAGTGATTTGCTGAGAGGAATAGAAAGTGTTAGTGATAAATAGATTGCTGAATAATTTGGTAAAGGAAGCAGAGGAGGAAATAATCCAAGTTCTCAGTGATTGAGTATGCCCTTAAACTGGTTAAAGGGTTGATATGTTCAGAGGAATGCCTTGACGTGTTCCACTTGGCAATGAGAAAATAGTACTACTTGTATTTTGGAATATTTGGGGGGTCAGTTGAATCAATCATTATTTACGTCTTTTTTTTTTGTTTTTGGTTTTTCTTAGCTATCCCCTATATTTAGTTTTTATTTTGTGATTTACATGTTTACAGAATAATTAGTTTGTGGTCAGGAGTTGGTAAATGCACATAACATCTTCAGTCAGTTACAATTTGTATCTCAGCTTCTGCCCATTCTAATGCTTACCCATATAGATAGTATTATGTCTTGTGTTTGGATTATTGTGATTAGCAAACCATTCTGATCAAATGTCAGTTTCTGCTCTGGTAGTTAGAATGGGTAAAGGGCTATACATTTCTGCTTTTGTTGAACTGGTGGTTCTCAGACTTTAGACTACATCCAAATCACATGGAAGGCTTGTCAAAACACATTTCTGTTTATTTAGCCTAGTCTTTTGTTTGTTTGTTTGTTTCTTTAGGCCAGTCTTAAAGAGTATATCTGAGTGTTACCAGGAGGTTGAGGGTTGTTTTGATCATTTTCAGTGGAAATCACAAACGCAAAGTATAGCTGTCTTAGTGTTAGCAACTCTTGTGATCTGAGTACCAGCAACTCTTACCTGAGTTCTAGTAGCTTTCAGCAGCTAGTGTTAATCTTGCAGCCATGCTTGGCAGATCTTTCACCAGGAACCAGAGCTAGTAGTTCTCAGCAGCTCTCCCAGCTGTTCTTGCCAGCACTTAGCTCTTCTGTCTGGCTGCTAATTTTCAGGTTGGCAGCCATTACTTAGTATTCTTAACTGCAAGCAGGTTAGCCTGTTAAATATAGAATAGAAACTGTTGTGGGTAGGCGCAATAAAACCATGGGATCAAGACTTTGAGCTTATTTTACAGGATCAGTGGAGTAGTCTGTGGGATGGAGTTTTCCACAAATGCCATGAGGTGAGATGAATGCCGCTTATATAGAAAAAAGTATGAATCAGCACGTGTGTAATTTTCTTTCTGCTGATTATAAACTTGCATGCTGATCTGCAGCTCTTAATGTCATGGGTGAATGAGGGACCTCTTGTAGATTGGTGGGGAACATCTGAAGTAGGTGCATGATAGGTGGCCACATAGTAGCATAGTAGATGTGCAGTCTCCTGGAGCCATCAAAAAGGATCAGATAGTTACTAACTTGTCAGTCTTACAGCTTTGATTGTTGAGGTTGCTGGAGCAGCATTCACTGTCATAGATCTGGTTGGAACTGTTTGTTGTTACATCCACAGAAAATCAAAAGAAATGTGGTTGCCATGTCAGCTGCAAAGGCCGTGGCTGTGAATCCCCGCCCAGGGTCACAGTTGGGCACCAGGAGTTGTGACAGTTGTGATTGGTCACAGTTGGGCACAGAGCCAGTATATATAGCGGTCACAGTTGGGCACAGAGCCAATGTATATAGCAGCAGGTGAGCCCCAAATTTGCCCGGATTTGGCCCTGCCTCCTGCCTGACTTGGTTGGGCGAGATAAGGGCAGCAACTAGTTTATTCATTCCTGATGCTGTGAACCATACAGCTTTGGCTTTTTAAAAATGAGAATGAAAGGTTTATGTTAAGGGTGGTCTGTTTGCAAGGAGCCTATCTTATTTACATTTTATCTATAGAGAATAAAAACCTTATTTGAAGAAAATGAGGTTGATTATAGTACCAACTATAAACTTTGTGTTGGAGAAAAGGAAAAGAATAAAATTATTTGTTGGGGAAATGTCAGCCCTCCTATTCTGTCTCAGATACAAAAAGTTAATTTTTAACAGAATGCCAGTTGCTTGTGTTTCCAGGTACAACACAGTGAGATACTCCTTTTGTGACTTACTCTATGTGTATATGGGACGCAAAATTTCAAAATATCTTCTTACAACATAATTTATAAATCTAAAAATAGCCCTTGAAGTCTCAAGAAATCTGCCTTTACTCAGCAACAGAAGAGTTTTCAAAATTACTTTATGGCGGGATTGCATGATCCTGTACTCCTAGCACCCAGGAAGCTGAGACAGCTGTATCCATGAGTTCTGAGGCCATCTTGGGCTTACATAAGCGAGTTCAAGGCTATCTTGCACTACATAGTGAGACTCTGATAAAACAAAAAAAGAAAACAACACGCCCCCCCCCAATTTTTTTTTCTAACAATGAAGCAAATATACCAATTCTAGATTCAAGGTTTACTAAATTTGACTAAATGCAAACAACTCCAGATGAAGCATAACTAAGCCACTTTAAGATCAAAAAAGACCAAAATCTCAGAAATTAATAAGTTCATAAGAAATGTTTTAGTACATTATATATCTTCCATACAGTATTATCTTTATTTTTTCCATACTTTTAAGGATTGTTACATAATCATAATTTGTATGATGTGTAATGATTAAGTCAGGTTAGGATTCCTTGACAATCTGTGTTGATCCAAGTTCTTTATCTGAGATATCATTTTAACTGCAGAACATGAGATCATATTCCTCATATCTATCTGTATATTGTTACTTGTTATCAAACTCCCCTACATCTCCCAGTCTCTGTGCCTGTCCTAGCCTGTGTTGTCTCTTGTATTCTGTCTGTGAAGTGAAAATTAGTTTCCACAAGTGAGAACATGTAACATTTTTCTTATGTTATTTTGAGATAGGCTTACTATGTAGTTGAGGCTGGCCTAGAACTGTGTAGCCCAGGCTAGCCTTGATTGAATTCACAGTGATCTTTATTTTATCTTGGTCAATGTTCAGGTTCATCCATGTTGCCACAGGATTTTTTTTTTGTACCAGGGATCGATCTCACGACCTCGTGCTTGCCAGGCAGGCGCTTGTGTTGCTGAGCTAAATCCCCGGCCCTGCCACAGGATTTCATTCTTAGGACTGCAGAATATTTCGTTTTCTACCCTATTTCCCCTATCCATCTCTTTTGATGAATATTTAAGTGGATTCTATTGGCTATTTAGAATAGTGATGTAATGAATGTAAGTGTGTGGGTGTTTTTTTGATACACTGATTCCTCTCCTCTCCTCCTCTCTTCTCCTCTCCTCTCCTTTCCTTTCCTTTTTTTTTTCGGGTTCCGGGGATTGAACTCCTGAACTGCTGACCTAAATTCTCCAGCTTTTTTGAGTGTGATTTTAGTGATCTTTTCTGACAGTTGAGAAAACACAAGAATACTGTTACAATTGACTGTCTTTAATTAGAAACTTTGTAAAATTAGCCACTATTACTAAGATTTTTCCAGCTTTGGCAGCGATGAAGAATATGGATGTATCTCCTCAAGTCAGCTAGTTCTGGTGATCAGCAACTGAGCAACAAACCAAAACTTCAAATAAGGAGACTTCTTTGACTTGAAACTGAAGATAAGAGACCTAGAGATGTAGGACGATGTTAAAAAAATTGTGCGATATGATTTTTCTGTTAATGTGTTAATCAATCTGTAAGTGGGCTTTTAATATCAATTTGTATTTTCTAAGGTACAACCCTCTAGTGAGCTTGGCTGGACATCTAATTGAAATTTTAAATTGGGTGATTTTTGTCTACTGAGAGTAGTGGTCCTAAATGATGTCAAGATTATAATAACATCTATGCATTAGAAATTATTGAAGCCACAGTGATAAATACATAATAACCAGGTTGAATAAAAAATTTCATTTGATTGAGATGATTACATAGACCATTTGGTATAAAAGACTGAATTTTGTGATTCTTCCTTTATAGGGAGAACAAAAACATAAAATGATCACATCTAGCATGTGCTTGAATAGTTAGCCTTTCTTCCATTGGTGTATTATCAAAATTAGTGATGCTTTTTGATACATGAATGAATACGGGGGATGAGAACTTTCACTGTAGTAAATTAGAAAGTAAAAGTTTGGGGTCCAGTCTCTTTTAATGTTTCTCCTTCATTCTTAGGTGTTATGCCAAAAACAAGTCCATTTTATAAACTAAAGGTACATATTTTATCAATTATAGGTACCAACAATCCTTTGGAAGGTTTTGATTGGTGTTCAGTTAAAAAAAAAGAAAAAGAGGATCCTTTAAAGTTGTGGCCTATATTGAATGCCCCACATACTTCAGCCAAGCTCACTAGAGAATAAACCTAGGTCATAAAAACAAAATCAACTTGTTTACTTGAACTTTTATTTTGTGTCGAATTCTGAGATGTTAAGAGGGTGTTGAAAGGGTAAGACAATTTCCTTTTTACAGGGTAAGAGTAATTGTATAAAAACAAGATGCATCTAGTATTCTTAGAACTGGAAAAAATTGTACTGATTATGATTATTGTAGTGAACATATGACATATGATCTGCAATCTCAATCAAAAGAAAAGATACTGAAAAATTCTGAAGTGGAAAAAGTGAACAGATAACTCAAAAACAAAATGACCAAGAACTAATACTAACAATATCATGGACTTATTTGCATACATAGACATTTATTTTTTAACTACTATATTGTGCTGTGAATTCCAAATGGATTTAGAAAGATGATGCCAGCTAAGAGACAACTGTCATACATGGCCTACAATGGCGCCTTAAAACAGATCGATGTGAGCTTTTCTCCTAGAAACAGGAGGCACTCTTCACACATCAGTGACTGTTTTTGAGCCATGTCTCCATCTGAAAGATTGATCATCTGTCAAGTGCATCTACCAGCTTTCAAGCAGTTCCCTTGATTTTCACTTCAGGTACTTTAATATACATGTATCTTGTAGAAGAGCATTTAAGAAGATGATACGTATCAGGTTCCCTTCACAAATCTGCAGTAAGTGTTTCAGTAAAATAGAAGATAAAAACTCACATTGGTAATATTTAGAGAATCCTTTGATAGTGAAAACTGGAAGTTTCCCACTTATACGTACTGGACATTTGGATCCATTCATTTGCATATCTTCAGTCTGATCCTGTGGTACAAATAGGAAAGTGATTACAGAGCAAGATAATTTAGTTCAGACTTAACAATTTATTCCATTAAGATAGGTCACCTAGCGATACACCCTGAGTGACTGCCATGGAATTGATAAAATTGTAGTTTGTAGATTGTTCTGGAACTTTTAGAGAACTTATTTCTGGACTTTTGGGCAAGTTTACTTTGGATGGAGAGTTGCTAAAAGGGGTTTCTAGCTTGGAACTTTTGGAGGGCCCTGCAAAATCTTGTGTTCATCAACAACACTAATGGTAGAATTCTCCCTAAAATGCACCTTAAACACAGCTTGGAATGTACATGGAAAATATCTTTATTTAATAAGCATCAGAAAATTCGTGCTAGTCTGTATGAAAGTAGATAAAACAATTCTTTAGAAATATGTACGTGAAAAAGGTAAACATTTCTTGAATTCAGATAAAGCTTCAATTGCAGAACTTCGTATGAAACAGATCAATACTCTAAAATACTTTCGATTATTTACATGTCAGTGAATAAGCTAAATTGACAAGTAAAAAAGCCAAGAATACTGGATCTTGAAGCTATTTGATACCCACTGTCCTTTGTAAGATTTAGCATTAAAAGTCTTGTGTATGTGACATTTGAATGCGTATGCATAATTTATTGTCAGCTAGAATTGTGAAACATCTCCCAGCCTTTATATTCTACTAATTTTCTACCTGTATTTAGGAGTTTATTTCAATACGTGAGAAAAATGTTTGCATCGTGTTATTTAGGTAGAACTCTAAGATGGTAATTGGATGATGTGTATGAATTGATTGTACTACAGAAAAGTAACAAAATGAAACTTTTATTGTATTTGCTTAATATTTCCTGAAGTGAGTAAACCTGTTATCTCTAGATTTTAAAGATGAATGTATGAAGATTGTGCCTATGCAAAATAATTAAGTTTTTTAGGGAAATTTATAAAAGCATCTCATGTAAATATTGGCCTCTTAATTAGATTTTATCAGGGAATTCTGTTTTACATTTATTATATAGGTAAGGGCAGTACAATGGGAAACCAAAAGTGTTTTGTTAATGTAAAGGCATTATTTTAAGACATTTGAGAATCCATTCCTGATGTATCCTTGTGTAATTAACCTTGAGCCATTTTCTTCATGAAGATTGCTAAACATTAATGTGTTATATTGCTAACATTAGTTAACTAAAGTGTGTGGGAAATATGTTAATACATGATTATAGAAACAATATTTCTGAATGATGTACATTCAATATGGTGTATTCATTGTATTGTTATTTATTTTCCAGGGGTACTTAAGGCAGTATATATGTGAAGTGTGTTTATACATAGTCACAGGACTTTACATTCAATTTCATTGTCATAAGATTGATTGTGATAAAACTGCAGAAGACAACTACTGGTATGAAAACTAAACTTCACTTTTAAGTGGGCCTTAGGATTGTTTTCTGTATCTTACAATGAAAAAAATTGTTTTGCATTTGGGGTGATGCACTTAAGATTTTTGTCAGTTGCTCAATGGAATTTCTAAACCACTTTGTATTTAATGAATTTCATTTTTAAAAGACTGGGTCTACAGACAGGCCAGTTTTACATTATTACTTGCTTTGTTTCTCATACAGAGGTTGGAGTAGGCGTGTACTTCATGGAGATTTTATGTAAAGTTCCACTGTTTTCTTTTGTTGTTGGAATAGAAAAGCTTGCCAATGAACATTAATTCCTTAAACCACCTAAAAATATTGTTTTGTTATAAGAATGTTAAAACATTAAATATCTTAGAATTGGTTATATAGCATGATACATAATTGTACATACCTGTAAAACTATAAAGATAGAACCAGTTCTTTTGCTGAAAGAAAATGTTCATTGTATTATTGGGCTCAGTTTTAAGGTTGTAGTATATATTGTAGAAATATACATGGAAGTACTACATATCCATCTAAATATAGGTATATCTGTCTAAATATATTTCTGTCTCTGACAGATGAAATATGTTGGAAATGTTACTGCAAATTTTGCTTCACATTTTTGTGGTTGCCAAATGCGTTTGTATATAAGGAGACCTGGTTCATTGTATGAGTGAAAAATCTCTACATTTTCTACTAGGATAGGCTGGAAATTTCCCTGTTTGTCAGTCCAATTTGGCTTTCAGTTCAATAATAGTGAATGTTTATTTAAAATACATATCAGTGGTTACTAAATTGGATTATGGGTTGCTCCCTGGTATACTTAATGCTATAGGTAGCTACCCTAAGTAGTGACATGAATTTCTCTAAATATATGTGGTGGGAGATTTTATTTCCTCCCCATTAAGTGTCATAGCACCTGTGTACATCAATAAATATGTAGTTCATATGGGGTATTACACATGTACAGGTTTACATTCACATGTACACATACATATCATGTACTTAAAAAGCTTATCTGTATAGAAATTTTGTTATTGCTATGTAATGCTATATAGCTAATAATATGGTAGAGAAATACTTTTTTATAATATCCATAGAGATTGGTAACATTCATATTTTGCAGGTAAAACACATGCAGTAAATTTTTTAATATGGTAATGGTGAAGCATATGTATTTGGGTCTTACTTGTATATTTGTATAAAGATTTTATACCAGGTGTATTTTTTAAAGGCAAGAATTCTAGTAACGAATCCTTTATGCTTCTATGAGCAATCACAATTTTGGAAGTATATTTTCATTGAAAAGTAAAATAGAGAATTGCTCATAAAATAAGCTTGTTAATGAGTTGTTTTTACAATGTTGGTTTTTGAAGTACAGAGAACTTCCATGTATATTTGCAAAATTGTATAAGTTTTGTCATTTCCATTTGCTTTCTCTGCCAATGTTTGAATTTTTATTTGGTAGGATGAACTTGTTGAGTATTTCACTGCTTCATTATTGAATAGGTTTCTTTTAGAATATCTGAGCTCCCTCCCATATGCAATTTAAGAATGTTGAAGTTTAAGTAAAATATCTTTTACCAATGCAAGCATTAATAGCCAGTGGTTTGGTTTTACTCATTTGTTGGTATAAGGTTCTTTTTTGCCTGTTGCTGTCAGAATATTCTGTTAAATTATGTGACTGTATTTTAGTTGAAATGTAGAGAAACATTTTTTTTGGAGAATTTTGAATTAATACGTATCTTTGAGCTTACATGTTTGATATTTGTATAGTATACATATTAGGGAGAAAGAATGGTTTCTTTTTAACACCTTTTTACTTGCATGTTAAAACTGGGTTATAATCATGAAACTGTCCATTTTATCTAAACATAACTGGTGTGTGTATATAACTATGTTCTAGTTTTCCAGACTGAGGTTTTATAAAGCTATTTTTAATGAGTGTATAGATTACATGGTTTGTGTTCAACTGATGCGTGACAGAAGCCAATACAACTTTGTAAATAACAGGCAAATACAATTTTAAAATAGAAGCATCTAGAATTTTAGGTGTATCAAGAGTCTCACTTAAAGTATAATTTTGGTAAATATACTCTGTTGTCATCACTGTTTTGCAATTAATATGGCACTGAAATTTATCACTGAAATAGTCTCATAGAACTAACATGGTGGTGGCACGTGTCTGTAATCCCAGCACTCCTGGAGGCTGAGCCAGGACGATTGCAAATTGTAACACAGCCTGGACAACTTAGCAAGACCCAATCCTAAAAATACAAAGTAAAAAAGGGTTGGGGATGTAGCCGAGTGTGAAGGCTTGGTTAAATCCCCAATATTGTCAGAAAAACAGACACATAGAGATGTACAAAATTTATCATTTATTACTTTGAGTGTTAAAAGAGAAAATAAGGAAGTTTGCATTTACACCATTCCCATAGAAGACTTTGCATTGCATTCTAAAAACATAGTGATAAAACTAATTTGGCTTTTATTGACATACATTTCTATTTGTGTTAACATTCAAGATATAAATGATTACATAAAAAATTTTGTACTACCTCTCGGAACTATACAAAGTTCTGTATGTGTTCCCTTAGTTGCATGACAATATTCAAGACAACTTTGTAAATAGTAAAATACAAAAATTTTAACATCTAGAAAGACTAGATGAATGGAGTCTCACAAAGTATAATTTTTGTAAATAAGTCATGGCAAATTTCTATGGCTTCATTTTTTATATTTTTTGAAAGTGAAATATGTGCGGTTCCTTTCGTCTATGTCTCATCATTTTTTGGGTTGGTCTGGCAGGATAGTTTTAAAATTGTATTTTTCTACTTCGAATTGTCGTGTTAGAGAAATACGCATATTTTCATTGTTACATTAAAACTTAATCATTTTGTACATGTTTTTGATTGGGCATTACGTAGAGGTTTTTATAGTCATTACAGGCAGTGTTTCAAAGTGAATTTTTTTTCTACCTCTTTGAATCAACATAGTTTTATATTTGGGCTGCATGACAGTAATGCAACAGAAATTTGTAAATAACATACTGTTTTAAAACATCTAGATTTTCTAGATGAATGGAGTCTTGACAAGGTATAAATGTGTGAATACTT
>RJWT010016623.1:0-19746 GCA_004365215.1 Cuniculus paca | reverse complement strand
ATAACAAGGGTATGAGACAATAACCCAGCTAAATTTTCTCCCATTCTCCACTTGCAAACCTAGGCACTCAAATGGCCAAATTCAACCAGAATCCAAAAGGAAAGGAAACTTGATGAATTGGTAGATTCAGGGCTGCTTTCCAGGGAAGACACAGATTGGAGAAAGGAGGTTGTATCTAGAGGGGCAAATACAGGAGGATCTGCAAGTAAATGTAACATGCTTTTGTATACACACTCAAATTTTAACCAAACTCCAAAACATTTACTTGAGGAAGTTGGAGATTTGAAACATTTTGTAATTTCCATGGTAATAATTGTTTCTTAAGAATGATCATCTAGAGATGTTTATAAGCTGGAGGATGGAGCTGGGTGGGGCTGCAGGCCACCAGTGGGCTTTGAGCACAAGGCTCTGCCAACAGGGTAGAGAGGAGGTGCTGGAGAATGGGTCAGGAGCTGAGCAGAAGCCACAGGAAACAGAGCTGTTGGTCCTGATAATCCATGACTGAGATTAATAAGGGTCACCAAAAATACTGTGGCACAGTGCCAAAAAACCAGGGACTAGGCCAAATGAGCAACAACTTCACATCTCCAACCAACTGAAGAGGTAAGATCTCCCAGCAGACTCAAAACCCAAAAACTAGCTACACCTGGAAGATACCTCAGAGAAGTAATCAACAACTAAGGATCCTAAATACTATCAATAAAACAACCCACCATAGGCAACTTACAAGCATTGCCCCAGGAATTAAACTTAAAAAAGAAAAGAAATGAGAAGACACTTAAACAAGATGCAACCCTAGACATCCAGTTCACCAAAGGCAAACCCAGGGGGCAATGAGTTGGGACAATTTGAAAGCCCCTCACCAGGTCTCTCTGAAGTGGAAACAACAAAGCAATTGAATGAGGCTCTGGAAAAAATAAAATCATAAATAATCTCTAAAATAATTACAGAGATTACCAAAATACACACCACGCTTAGCGACATTAGAACAGACACAGACAAAAAAAAATTGATGACTTTAAGCAAATTATGGAAGTGCAGCATAGGAAAGAAATCAAATCCATTAAGCAGGTTCCAGCAGATATTCAGGAAAATAAAAACTCCACTGAAAGTATCCACAGCAGATTAGGCCAGTGTGAGGACCGGATCTCAGATACTGAAGACAGGCTTGCAGTTAATGACCAGGAAAAGAAAGATTTCTTAAAACTAGCAAGAGACCATGAGAAATCAATCCAGAAGCTGCTATGTGAGACAAATAAGAGTAACAAGATTAATTGGAGTCAATGAACAAGCAGGAGACATCACGAATCACATGAAAAAGATTTTCACAGACATCATGAGAGAAAACTTTCCTGGTAGAGAAAAAGAATTTGACATACAGATAAATGAGGCATACAGAACTTCAGTTAGCAATAGTCAAAAAGAATCTACAGCCAGGCATACCATAGTCAAGATTCCAGAAATTCAACACAAGAATAGAATCTTAAAAGCTGTTAGAGAAAAGAAACAAATCACCTGTAAAAGAAAGCCCATCAGAATCACAGCTGACTTCTCAGCACAAACTCTCAAGTCAAGGAAAGCTTGGAGTGAAGTACTCCAAGTTCTAAAGGAAAACAACTTTCAACCCAGACTGATGTAACCCACAAAACTATCTTTCAAAATTGATGGAGAAATAAGATACTTCCATGACAAAGAACATCTGAGGAAATTTATGACCACCAAACCAGCACTCCAAAATATTCTGAAAGACATTCTAGAAAGAGATGATAAAGACTACGGCTCCATAAACCCCAACAGAATGAATCTACCAAGGAAGGCAAATAATTAGAGGAAAGGGACAAAAGGGGGTGAGCCAACAACAGGAAAATAACATGACAAAGATAAGTCAATACATATCAGTTATAACCATCAATGTTAATAGTCTCAATTCACCAGTCAACAGACACAGACTGGAAGAATGGATCAAGAAACAAGATCCAACAATACGCTGCATACAAGAAATACATTTCATTCAAAAATGAAATTCATAGACTGACAGTCAAAGGATGGAAAGCAATACTCCATGAGACAAGAACCCAGAAAAAAAGCAGGGGTAGCTATTCTATTTGAAGACAAAGTGAATTTCAAGCCAAGTCTGATTAAAAGAGATAAAGAAGGTCACTACGTCCTCATAAAGGGAACGATCCAAAAGGAACAATCATAAATATATACACAACAAATGCCAGTGCACCCAATTATATAAAACAATTACTAACAGACATGAAAAAATCAAATAATCCCTATTACAATTGTATTAGGGGACCTCAATACACCACTGTCACAAAAAGACAGATCAACAAGACAAAAAATCAATAATGAAATATTAGAACTAAATCAAACTTTTGAACAAATGGACTTAGTAGATGTCTATAGAGTGTTCCATCCCACAATATCAGAATACACCTTCTCTGCTGCACATGGGACATTCTCCAAAATAGACCATGTACTAGCTCATAGAACATGCTTAAGTAAATGCAAAGGAATCGAAATTATTCTTTGCATACTATCAGACCACAGTGCAATGAAATTGGCAATCCATGCCAAAGGAAACCATGAGAATTTCATAAACACATGGAAATTAAATACCACCTTGCTGAACAACCAATGGGTCACAGATGAAATTAAAGAAGAAGTTAGACAGTTTTTACAGTTGAATGATATTTACAATACAATATACCAGAACTTGAGGGACACAATGAAAGTAGTTATAAGAGGGGAATTTATAGCAATAAATACCCATACCTGGAAAAAAAAGAACAAGCACATAAAAACAAATTAATGGTGAACCTCAAACTTCTAGAAAAAGAAGAGCAGGCTAAATCTAAAGTTCATACAAGGGAGAAAATTATAAAGATCAGAGCAGAAATTAACACCACACTGGACACTAAAAAAAAATACAAAGAATCAATGAATTGAAGAGTTGGTTCTTTGAAAAGCTAAATAAAATCAACAAACCCTTAGCCAACCTTATCAAAAAAAGGAAAGACTCAACTCCACACAATTAGGAATGAAAAGGACAAAAATCACAACAGACTATGCAGAAATCCAAAAAAAATTATTTCTACCTACTTTGAAAACTTGTAATCTAGTGAGATGGAAAATACAGAAGAAATGGACAGCTTCCTAGATACATAAGAATTACCAAAGTTGAATCAAGAAGATACAAAAATCCTAAATAGCCCAATATCAATAAATAAAATCAAAGATGTAATTAAAAACCTATCAACAAAGGAAAACCCAGGCCCTGATGGATTCAATGCTGCATTCTGCAAGAAATTTAGTGAAGAACTAACACCACTACTTCCCAAACTCTTTAATGAAATTGAAAGGGAAGCAATACCTCCAAATTCATTCCTGGAAGCAAGCATTACTCAGATTCCAAAACCAGTGAAGGACCTAACTAAGAAAGAGAATTACAGGCCAATCTACCTAATAAACATTGATGCAAAAATCCTCAATAAGATACTGGCACAGAATGCAGCAAATCATCAAAAAGATTGTGCACCATGATCAAGTGGGATTTAACCCAGGGATGCAGGGATGGTTCAACATACATAAATCCATAAATGTAATACACCATATTAACAGAGCCAAGGACAAAAATCATATGATCATCTCAATAGATGCAGAAAAAGTTTTTGACGAAGTCCAGCACCAATTCATGATAAAAACCCTACAGAAAATTGGAATAAATGGTCTTTATCTCAATCTGATAATAGCCATCTATGACAAACAGCCAACATCATACTAAATGAACAAAAACTGAAAGTCTTCTCTCTAAAATCAGGAACAAGACAAGGATGTCCACTATCTTCACTCTAATTCAACAGGTCCTGGAAAATTTAGCTGGAGCAATTAGACAAGAGAAAGAAATAAAAGGAATAAAGATAGGAAAGGAAGAAGTTAAACTATTGTTATTGACAGATGATATGATATTCTACTTAGAAGACCCCAAAAACTCCACCAAAAGACTTCTAGATTTAATAAGCAAATTCAGTAACATAGCTACTTATGAAGTCAACACTCAAAAATCAATAGCATTCCTGTACATGAATAACAAACTGACTGAGAGATAAATCAGGGAAATAATACCTTTTGCAATAGCTTCCAAAAAAACAAAATACCTCAGAATCAATCTAACAAAGGAGATAAAAGACCTCTATATGAAAATACAGTAATCTGAAAAAGGAGATAGAAGCGGGTGTTAGAAAATGGTGAGATATCCCATGCTCTTGGAATAACCAATATAATGAAAATAGACATACTTTTAAAACTGTTACACAGATTCAATGCAATCTCAATCAAAATCCCAATAGCATATCTCACAGAATTAGAGAAAACAATCCTAACATTCATCTGGAACCAGAAGAGCCCTAAAATAGCAAAGGCAATCCTGGGCAACAAAGAAAAGACAGGGGGCATCACAATCCCTGACTTGAAATTATACTCTAAAGCTACTGTGATAAAAACAGTGTGGTACTGGCAAAAAAAAAAAAACCACAGACCCAAAGATCAATGGAACATGTTAGAAGATGCAGAAACAACTGCAGACACACTAAGCCACCTTATCTTTGACAAAGTGCCAAACATATTCACTGGAAGAAAGATAGCCCATTTAATAAATGGTGTTGGAAAAATTGGCTCTACACATGCTGAAGATTAAAACAGGACCCATAACTTTCACCATGTACTAAGCTAAAATCAGAATGGATCAAAGATCTTAATATTAAAACAGAAACATTAAATCTGCTGGAAGATACAGTAAGTAAAACTCTTGAAGACATTGGTATAGCAAAGACTTTATGAACAAGCCCCAATTGCACAGGAACTATTACAAAGAATCAGCAACTGGGATCTCACCCTACTGAAAAGCTTTTGCACAGCAAGAGAAACCACCAAGAGTGAAGAGACAACCCACAATGTGGGAGAAAATGTTTGCCAGCTGTTCCTCAGACAAAGGGTTACTATTGAGAACGTATAAAGAGCTCAAAAAATCAGTCCTCCCAGATTTAAAGACCCAATCCAAAAATGGGCATCTGAGATGAATACACAGTTCTCAGATGAAGAAATACAAAGAGCAAATAAATACGTGAAAAAATGTTCAACGTTCAAGACATGCAAATTAAAACAACACTGAGATTCCACCCCTCCTCAGAAAGAATGGCTATTATCAAGAAATCAAGCAAGAACAAATGCTGGAGGGGCTGTGGGGAAAAAGGAACCCTTCTCCACTGTTGGTGGGAATTCAGACTGGTGCAACCACTGTGGAAATAAGTGTGGTGATTCCTCAACAAACTAGTATTAGAGGTCCCATTCAGTCCAGCTATTCTACTTCTGGGTATCTTCCCAAAAGAATTTAAAACATCATATCACAGTGATATAGTGCACGCATGTTTATAGTAGCACCATTTATAATAGCCAGATCTTGGAAACAACCTAAATGCCCATCAACTGAGGAATGGATAAAAAAGATGTGGTATTTTTATACAATGGAGTACTACTCAGCCATAAAGAAGGATAAACTGGACATTTTTATAGGTGAATTGATGCAACTTGAGAACTTACTCATTAGTGAACTAAATAAGACACACATGTGTAAAGATCATATTGCTTCATTAGTGTGACAAGCTGAAAAAAAAAGCATATGTATATATGTATATGTATATAAAAATAAGATAGATATACTACTGATTTCTCTGAGTTCACTGAAGAGAAAGATTTGTGCTGTTATTGTTCAGACAATTGAATGTAGATGTCTTGTGCTCTGGGTGAATGATTTGGGGATGACATATGCAATGTGTGTACCACTGTTGCCCCCTGATTGATATGTTTTGAAATTTTGCTATAGTTTTTATTTCCTTTCTTCTTCTTCTTCTTTTGTTTTCTTTCTTTCTATCCTTTAATAAAATGGATCTGGAAAAAAAAGAATGATTTACCCTGATTGACATGTTTTGAGATTTTGTTGTAGTGTTTTTCTTCTTCTCCTTTCTTCTTCTCCTTTCTTCTTCTTCTTCTTCTTTCTTCTTCTTCTTCTTCTTCTTCTTCTTCTTCTTCTTCTTCTTCTTCTTCTTCTTCTTCTTCTTCTTCTTCTTCTTCTTCTCTTCTCCTCCTCCTCCTCCTGCTCCTCCTCCTTCTTCTTCTTCTTCTTCCATCTTCCATCTTTCTTCTTTCTTCTTCTTTCTTTTTCTTCTTTCCTCTTTATCCTTGAAATAAAATGGATTTGAAGACAAAAGAAAACAGTCCAAGGGCCTCTTGGGGAGCATTTAGATATAAATGCCACTTGCAACCACAGGAGTCCCAACTGACAGACTGTAATCCTATCACCAAGAGAGGGGAAAAAATAAAGCATGCCTTATTGTTCTAAGCACCAAAAAAAGAATTACCATTTATTATTTAACCCAATAATTAGATCCAGTAAGAGAATTCTATTTTCACTTATGAACAAACTTTTTCCTTATATTGAATGGCTTAATACAGTGACAGGTATACTGTAGGCATAATACTACTACATTCATTGTATAGTCACCCCCTTTCTCATGTTTCCATACTGCATCCACTGGGCTGAAGATCTGACCTGCCATTGAATTCTTCTGGGATTTTTGTTCATATCAGGACCCCTCCCTCTTTAAATGCCATAAGCAAAGCTCCATTTCCCACAAGCTCCAGCCTATTAATTTATTTAATTTCTTCCTGGATTACAAAATAAATTACCTGACATATTCAATCGTTGGCTTACTCTTGCATTTAGTTTAATAAACTGCTCTAGCCTCTTTCTAGTACTTAGCTAGATATGGACCTCTTGACATTGTCTTGACACGAGTTATAAATATACATAATATGGAATTAGGCTAAATTAAGTAAATTAAGTGTCTTCACCCTGACTATTGACTTCCCAATTGCATTAATTCACTGTACTGTTATTTGGATCTGGTCTCATTGAATAATGCTTGCACCCATCTATTCAGACTTTATCTCAATTTAAAGTTTCAGCCATTCCTTCACCAACCTTTTCACTAGTTGAAAAAAGGCACATATAGAAGAATAAGAAATTATGTTCATAATCCTAGACTACCACATGCATTCTCATCAATGTTTCCATTACACATAAATTGAATTAGAAATGATCCTGCGCAGTCAGAATATAATCATTTCAAATTGAGTTTTTTAGATAAATAAGAATAAGACTGCATTGAATATTGTCTGATTGTTGTAAATGTTTCTTTCAAATAATTCTTGCAATTCTTCCTCTTGGCTTTCTCTAAAACAAAAGGAATACATTTATAATTTTTATTAATGCTCTGCCAAGTAACAAAAGACATACCTTTGAAAGTATTATGAGAATCAGCAAACCAGGCTCAATCAATCCTTAATCAGCACCCACTATGTACCCAACATTTACAAGTTGCCAATGACTCAAAAAGAAAGGAAACACAGATTCTTTCTTTAAAGTAAGATAATAAACAGGTAACTATAGTGATAAGCATTACACAAAGTACATCCAAAGTAATGTTCTGTAAATTGTGTGATCCAGATTTCGTAATCAGAGGAAGTTTTCCAGTAGGATATAGTCCATAACTGGGTCCTAAAAGAAGAGTAGAGATATCTAAGAAAAATAAGTGAGGAAAGAGGAAGGATTAATAAGGTAGAATAACTTTGTACATATAAAGGTGCAAGAACATGAGAAAACTGTGATGTCTTAAAGTAAAAGTAGAGAGAAAAAATCAAGATACATATTTAGAGAGAAAAAAGTAAAGGGTCATGTACATGATAGTAAGAACCACACTAAAAGTTGTAGAGGGTCACTAAAGAATTTTGAATTGGAGAATTAAATAGTAAAATTTCCCTTCATAGAAGATCATTTTTTTACTTGTTTTAAAAAAGGCTGTATTGGAGGATCAAGACTTGATGTGGGGAGATCAGTTTGTCTATCATTATAGTTTAAAGAAAAAGATGAACCTGGGATATTGAAGTAGAAGAGAAACAGATTAATGACAGGTCCTAGTGACTCACAGGTTGTAGAGCCAGGACAGGTATTCAGAGTCAAAAGATATCTATGTCTTCTTTAGATACACTGAAACATGACTGAGCCCAGAAAGACGAATAAGCAAAAGTGACCCAAACAGCACAACCAGAAAATACAAAGAAAGATATATTGTGGCACTTCACACAAAAAAAACAAGGGAATGAGGAGAGATTAGTCTATGGTATAGATTAAGCAAATGAGGTCTAAGAGTAGTCAGTGAAATTGACAATTACTGTTTGGTGAAACTTTCCAGAGAAGTTTCAGAAGTGAGGTAGAGGGAAGTCAGAGCAGTAATGTGAGTAGAAAATATGAAATAAAGAAGAGACCACAGATCTTTCATTTCATGATCACTAGCTGCCATCTTGTCTTCCAGGTCTGAAAGAATCTTCAGTTTCTTTCAAGTGGTTTTGCCAGTTTTCAGTAAAGTTTTTAATTTCCTGGATATCTCTTTGAGTCTGTTTCATGCATCCCAATTCTTCTCCATATTGTTCATTCAAGGTTTCCCTCATTCTCCTATGCTGCTCTTTTTTTTTAATGTATGTCTTCTTTAGATATGCTTAGCAACATTTATGTTTGTCATTTCTTCATTTACCTGAGATATTATTTCTGATCTGATTTCTTTTACAGCCTCATGAAGTAGTTTCTTTACTTCAGTTGCCACCATCCGAGAAATTTCAAGTGTGACTTCCACTTTCTTCCATGACTAAGTCTCCTGGACTTGTTGTGTGTGGGCTGGAGGCCAGAGATCAGCTTTTGCTCCTTTGTCTTGACATATTCCTGGGTTCCTCCAGACAAATGGGTTGTAGGGTCCCAGGTGTTTCTCACATTGGCTAACTGTCCACAGTGTAGGGGGATGGGTTAGGCACCTGGGTTTTTCCTAACCCAGGTTCCCCAGGAGACAGTGGGTTGTGGGGCAGGCTTCTCTAGACACTCTTGGCTTAGTAGCCATTGTTGATTCCCTATTATCTTATTTTGAAATCATGTATCAATTTCACTGTTTTGTTTTGATTGGTTTTCTTCTGTTTTATTTGGTTTGATTTTAATATGTCTGATGGTATGGACAGCTATTTTGAAGATACCAAGAGGCATTATAGCAGCCATTGTTGATTTCCTGTTATCTTGTTTTGACATCCTGTATTGCTTTTACTGTTTTGTTTTGATTGGCTTTATTCTGTTTTATTTTGTTGGTTTTATTCTCTCAAAAATAAAAAAATAAAAATTAAATAAAAATTAAAAAAGAGACAGAGAATCAACTTTCTCTTTTAAAAAGTTCAATCTCAATAGTCAGAAATAGAAAAAAACTGGAACTAAAACTTGTATAAATATTGGTAAGAAAGAGCTCAGAGCAAAGATGATGGAATTTTCCTCCACCAGAGACTGAGATATATAGAGTAACAGACAGTCCTAGTACAAAATGTCCTTTGAGTAATATGTCAGAATAAACACCCAAAGGCTTGTAAGATAGGTGGTTGAAGAAAATCTCTTCATTAATCCAGGAATCACAAGTACTTCCTGGCTAACACCTTTAATGGTGAAACCTACTGAACGAGAAGGATATTATTTAATAAAACCTGGGCCATAAACCTCAGGAAATGGAGATGGTAAAGGTTTTACAGAGAAAGTTTCAAAAATGGCAACAAATGCTCATAAAAAAAGAAAATACTAGCATGTCTGTGCTTATGGTACTTTATAAGCTAGAAGATCCTCAAGACTTCTCCTCCATCAGTCCCCTACAATCCCACTCTATCCACTGCACCACACAGGACCATCACCTTGATAGCTTTGTCTCAGAACCTCTGTTTGAATCCCAAAGAACATGCAAGTATTAAGGGTTTACCTGAGTTCCATGTTCTAGGCCATTCAAGGTAAAACTGAAACCAGTCTTGTAACTGGCTCTCCTAGGAAAAATGTTCCAGAGGAAAATCTATTTCCATTTTAATGTAAATGTATTTGAGAAGTATAATTAAACATTTTGCATGCAGAAATAAAACTACCAAAGAATCAATAAAGGAGATGAAAAGGAGGGAAGATATTGAAATGTAAACATTTTGGAGAAAGTATGTATTGTGACTACCGGTTCTGGAAACAAATCATTTGAACTAAAACTCTGGTTTCATGCTTTAGTAGCTGCATAGGCTTAGACAAGTTTTTTATTAATTGCATATTTCATTCTCATCAGGAAATACGGAAAAATATTCCTCTCAGAATTATTATATTGGCTAAAAGATTTAATAAAAGCAAAATGCAATGATGGTTTCTGTCAAACCTTATTAACTTTACAGTTTTCTCCTCAGTAACCTTCTAACAGAAAAGCAAAGGAAATAAACTTATCAACTAATAGAAAGTCATATCTACAAAATAATTAAGTTGCACTAGTAGTATACACAAACTGATAAATATTAATTGATTAGGAGTCATAGCATATGTACATCCACTGAATTACAACAGATAGCATAAATGTCTTTTCCAGTCTTAACTCTCTGCCTTGCACATAAATCCTACCACTTAATCCCTTTTTGACCTCAACAACTGAGTATAGTACCCCACTCATATAAGTCACAATACTAGAGACCCATTTGGTAATAAGGTAATTTCACACAGTAAAACATTACACTTATCTTGAGTAACACTTACAAGTTACAATAGTTAAAACTCAGCATTCTAGAAATGTCACTATTAGCACATGGGTCCTGCTCGGCCTCCCACCTCTCTCTCAAGGCAAACACACAACTGGTAGCCTCAAATCTCAGGCTATGCCTTAAGCACCTTAAGGTAACACAGTACATAATGGTCTATACAACAGAATGCAAATAGTAATAGGCTAGGAAAACCAAATTTCACCACTCTGTAACTACAAAGGAAAAAAATAGACAAAATCAACTTAGAAATTAACATAACAGTCACTTTAATGTTAGGTTAACAGAGTAAAGAGCCACAAAACTTGTGTCGCTGAAACAGCAATACTGTCTAGTTTCCCTCCCTAAAAGGCCATGCATGAATCTGTTACTCTTCCCTACATGTGTTCTCACAACAATTCCATTATGTATGTTCTGCCTAACTGGAAATTGCCAGACTAACACCCTGGTATTTCATTGTCATTGCTTCCCCTCGTTTGACCTCTTTACTCACTGGATCATCCTTTCAACACAAGAGACTAAATTACAAAGTCACCTCTTTAAGACAATTTTTCTGTCCTAAAATTTAAACTGTATATGCATAATGAGCATTGAAAACCTGTATTTAAGTAAGACTGCCAGGTAAGAGGACTAAGCATAAGGATCAGAAGAAAGAAAAAATTTTAGGTTTGAATCAAACTATTTAAGTACTAAAGTTAACTTAGAAACTCAATTAATCCAACTCTTCATTTGAGAGTAAGGAAACCAGGAGCTAGGAAATAAGCTCTAGGGACTGAGAGACTTGCCAACTATGACATAGCTATTTACAGGCAGAGGAGAATCAGGAACTGGAGCTCTACATTTCTATTCCAGAACTCTTTTTTGCTATCACTTTAGGGAACTTTGATTCTCAAAAAAGTTGACTTCTACTCCTGGCCTGAATTGACTCTTTCTAATCTCTTTACCTTAATTCTAACATCTTTGAAATGTGCTAATATAATTGTGATGATAGGAAGAGTGTTATTTCATTTTGTGAATATATCTGAAGATAAATAGCACCATTACAATTATGACTCATTTCTAAAAGTTTAACATTTCAACCTTTGCTTCTTATTGTCTTTTTATGTGATGCAATTAGCACACTCTATTGCTTGAGTCTGTCACAAGACTCACAAAATATCTCACTTCCTTTGTTAAGACTTAGTTTGGAAAAAAACACTGTGCCATGACAACTCTTGCTTGTCAGACATGGTGGTATATGCCTGTAATCCCGGGTTATTTGGGTGGTTGAGGCACAGGATCATAAATTCAAAGTCACCAGGCAATATAACAAAACCCTTCCTCAAGATAAATTTAAAAAAATTTGAAAGATCTGGAGATGTAATCACTGGTAGAAGATCCCTGAATTCAATCCCCAATATAGGGCAGTATCTTTTCTTGAGCGTTCCTTTACATAAATATACCAAATAGAAACTTCACACTAGTCATTCACCATCATCAAGTGAAAGGCTATGTCATTTTAGAACATCTTCAGATTGAAAATTTATGGTAAATATAAAGAGCTTCATAAACTTATCCTGTATTTCCACTCTGTAGGAAAATAAGGAGGTAGTAATATGAGAATAAGAAAAAAAAAAAGGCAATGAAGGCAGGGGTAGGTGGAAAGTGGATATGAATAAGAATACCTGGAGAAGACTGGAAACAATATAACACACACAAAGAAATGAGGGCTTCATGTATAGGAGTATATTTGTGCGCCGTGTGTGCATCTGTGTTTGCATGCAGCTGATCACACAGATACAGTCAGAAAGAGATCAACATTGCACCGTATTGACTGGTCCGCTGGAAAACAGAAACTGTCATGAAAACAGCAGCAAACAAGGTCAACATAATATTAATCAGTGACTGTAGTAAGTACTTGCATATCAATCCATGACTTCTTTAGATCTCAAATAGACTGATAAGAAACCAAAAAAATGCTAACCTACTAATCATACTGTTGCTGGCCTAACATAGCAACATTAAATGTTGACGGTATTCCGAAAACGCCAGTGCAACATCGTTCTGTACCAAGAAGTCTTAATAGCCTTAAATGTATCTTCCCTCTGAAAAATTACCACCAAAGGTAAAATTAAAGAAACAACTAAATAGATGTTTCTGATTACCCACACAAGGTCCAGAGGAACTTATGTGAGTGCACCAGGCAGGATGAAACTATACTTTGCTCAAAATGAATACACAAGAGTGATTTCTTGTATTACTTAGAGAATGACAGAAAGGTTAAACAAATAGGTGGAGGTAAAAAGAAAAAAAAAATCTCAGAGGTTACACCTTGGAAGATATTTAAGTAGGAAAACACATTGTAAAGTTCACAAGATTGTTCTTATAGTATATTTTACTATTATAAAACCATTAATTAAGTATCTAGTGCTATGTATCTTTTGACATCTAAACCCAATTAAATGCCAACTGAAATAGCATTAAATTACTACCCCTAAGTAATTCCCTCCTCCTTCCATAAATAAAGCATGGCAAGTAAATGGCACTAAAAACAGCTGTGATGTCTTTTACACACAAACACAAAAATCCTTTAAAACCAAAGTTTTCTTCAATATTAAGTTTGAAAGAGAGGAAAGAATCAATACAAATCCATTCTGATAATCACCCAAATGTACTCATAATTTTTAAATTTCGTAAATATTACTTAATTCATTGGTTATTAAAAATTAGGGCATTTTATAAGAATGATAATTTTGGAAAATAATCCTAACTGCCATCTATTGTTTTACTTTTCCTTCATTTGATATATATTACTCAGATGTCATAGATTTTACCATACTACAATTTGAGAAACTTCTACACTTTCCAATGGGCTTCACAAGAAGTGATGTTATTGAAATTTGGCAACAAAAAGATTTTTTACTTCAGAAGATACAGAAGCTTCTTGTGCAATCACTTGCAGCCAGACTCCTTCCTATACTTATATAATAGAAAATGAATTAACTATAATAGCTGAAGAAGAACAAGACAGACAGAGTAGGAATTTTCATAAAAAAGAAAAAGAATTGAGACTGCAAAGGAAAAATAAGAGCACTTTCCCAGATCTTTCACTACAGGTTCACAGAGGGAGGGGTTTGGAGAACAGATAAAAAATGACTATAAAGAAGAAAGATAGCATTAAAATCAAACTGATAGTGGCCAAAAACAGACCCGCTGTTGCCCATGACTAGGATGGGAAAGGAGTTTAACTGTAAAGAGTCACAGTGAACTTGCTGGAGTGAAACAAAATGTTTTATGTTTTGATTGTGGTTGCAAGTACATGAGTGGTTAAATTTCTCGAAATTTTTACAACCATTAAAATGAATGTATTTTATTGCATACAAAATTCACCTTAATAAAGTTGATTTTAAAAAAATCAAGTGCTCAGAATAGAACTCAGTCATACATCTAAGTGTATAAAAAGAGAAGAACAGAAAGCCAGCTAAGAAGAGACTTTCACAAATAAATAAAGCAAGGAAGACATAAAACTATCCCATAATCTTAAGGAACAATGTGTTCTAGAAGAGTAAATTTTATAGACCATTGAAGCTTATGTTTTTTAAAACCTCCTATTTTTCCAACTCATTTCCCTTGGTATCCTAGCCTCAATATTTTTTCTATACCTCTTTGTGACCAAACCCGTCAATCATATCAACTTTTCAGTCACATACACAAACACACCAGCTTGCTTCCACTAGACCACACTCCCCTCTACTGTCTCTTGTAACTTGGATTTTGAGAAATTATTTTTTTAAAGTGCTGTATATAAAGGGTTTAGGGACATAAGATTAAAATTATATTCAAGAGAAAGTTTTAAAGGTCCTTGGTTTTTATCAGAGCTTCTATTCAGAAATATGCAATACAGAAGTAACAAATGAATGGAATATTCACCAGATTCACAAAATGAGGAAGAACATTCTAGACAGAGGAAGGAAATAAGCCAAAAAATAGTTTAATGCATTATGGAAAACACAAATAGTGAATTTGACTGGAAATTGTGAGGGGAGAAGACAGTGGGCAAATATATCTTTGACAAATGAATGAACAGATGGATGGATGCCTGGATAAACAAATGACTGGCTTGAATTATGAAGGGCTGTACTTGTGGAGAAGAGGCTGAACTTTGATCTAAAACTCATATTTTAACCACTCATGGTAGCAGATGACCATTTCTGAAATATGTTACCAGTTATTTGCTTGCAATTAATGTCAAAGTACCTTTATTTGCTAATGATTTAGATAAAGTACAGGATTTGTGTTCTGGATTGCACATAGAATATTACCATTTTGTTCATATACTTTATTAAACAGGAGAATGAAGGATGGCGTTCTAACTAGTTCATGAATGCAGAGGATCTACAGCTTTCCTTTTCTGAGCTATGATTCTTAGTATGTCATCTCTACCAAACTAGCAATAAAGATGGAAATTTTAAATTATTGAAACATTTCTTCAAACTAACCTTTGGTGTTTTTGTCAAATATCAGTGAACTAATTACAGTGTATCAGGCATGAGAAAATCAATTGTCATATGCCTGTAAAAGGAAATAGAGTCATTGACTTATTTTAAGAATAAGATTGATATTATATAATTTGTGCTACAGAAAAATCACTTTGTGGAAAAGTAAAGTAGGGCAGTATATGAAACATGAAGCAGGAGATCATTATGATATCACAGGTGAGAGATGGAGGAAATCTGAAATAAAACAGTAGCAATATAGGATTTAAAAAGTCAATATTTAAGAAACCAATAACTTTTTGATATATAGGTAATCAACTTACAAAGAAATCAGAAGAGTAATTCCATTGACACTAGCCTCAGAAAATAAAAATACCTAGGGATCAATCTAACCAAGGGGGTAAAAGACCTCTACAATTAAAATTTCATAGCCCTAAAGAAAGAAATTGTTTTGAATTGATTTCAGATACCAAAGCAGCCACCACAGTGCAACTAAAGATAACCATGAAAGAGGACTTCCAGAACTGCTTCAGAAAGTGGCAAGAATGATGGGAAAAGTACTTCAAGCAAAGGAGGTATTTTGGGGGGCCTAATGTCAATGTGTCTTTTACTGTAATAAAAATTTTAAAATATTAAATATTCACTGTATTTTTCAATCATACCACATAGACTCCAAAGGAAAGACTCCCACAAGACTTAGGTAATGGTAAGGTCATGGGATAAGGAGGAGAAAAAAAAAAGTAACTTAATTCTTGGTACTTAAAATGCCACATATACTGTGATCCCAGTTTTCTAAAATTATATACAGCTATATTTTTCTCAATACAGACACATTCAGAGACGTTTGGAAAGATGTTCAAATGTTGAGAATGGTTATTTCTGGAAAGAAAAATTTAGAAAGATTATCTGCTTTCTTATTTTAATGTGTAGTTTAAATTCTTATAATCATGTCATTTTCATAGTAAAAGTTATTGAAATTTTTGTTTAGGACCTTTATTAAAACAGAACACTTCTAATAGGTATTTAATTCCAGTCAAGTTTACACTACTAACAACAAAAGTTAGGCTTTTGACTGTTCTGAACATTTGAAAGGAATCAAAAATAAGACAGATAGATTTTAAGATCTTCCTTTTGTGTGTGTCACGTTGATCTTCTTTCTTTAAAAGTAATAACTATTTTGTACTTATACTGGTTTATATTAGCAGGTTTGTGACAAAAACATTCACTGCATCATTGGTTGAAATAATTCAACATAAAATATCCAACATCCCAAAGGACTGAAATATAGAAACACCTCTATATAGAGAATTTTTTCTCTCTGAAATAGTATGTCGTGTCTTACCGCCTCATATTCAGAGGAGGTGGTTGGTGATTTTCCTCCTTGAAAATAAAAAAAGTATTTTTAAAATGCCTGTATTTCCAAATCCACATAATTAAATAGCTCTGAACTTTAACCTTTTAAAATTTATTCTAAAGGGTTCCTTTTATTTTTTGTTTTGCTTTTCAAAACAACAACAAAAAAGCATTATTAAATTGCCTTTCATAGCTGTCACCAAAATCATATCTTTAGCAAACATACACCACAGATCTATTTGCATTCAACATTCATTTCTTTATGCTTAAAATCAGTAAATGTTTGAAAACCTGTCAATCTTCTTTCAGTCCAATTTTCTTTTGAAAAAAAAATTACATAGCAATTATCTGTTGACTTTATAAGCAGTATATGTCACCTTTAGTTTAAAGGTCAAATATACTGCTTTTTGGATTTCTATATATGAAGGGTTCTTTGGCCACATTTCACTACTTTTCAATTATTGTTAGTTCTTGGCATGCCTGTTAAAGAAAATGCCAGTGAGAGAAGTTAGCTTTACTTTCTACAACGCCTGTGAAAAACTGAAGCTGATTTCTTTAAAATCAGAGGGCAGCTTAATAAACCTTTTCTTTATTAAAATATAAAGACAAATACAGACAAAACTAGAGAGGACACAACAAGCAAAGAAAACAATTTTTCCAGAGCATATATATGATGTGAAGATATTTAATTGAATTATTAGTCTAATAAGGAAAAAATACCTCTGCAGCTTTATCTCCCACTCACTCAGAGATTAAGCATCCCAGTTTCTCTTCTAAACAGAAGCAAGTAAGTGAACATTATGCCTGAACAACTCTGAAGAAGTCTGACATTCATTTATTATAATCATTATAAATTATACTAAATTTAGTAAAATACAATGAGGTAAATCACCAATACTCTCTTGGTGTTACATGCTATATACTATCTCCTTTCAATGAAGATTATGACCTTAAATGAATACTTTTGATGACTTAGAAGTTAGTTTGACACCTGTAAAAGAAGGAAGTTATCCTAAATATGCAATTTTTCAATGTTGAGGGCACACAGCATCTAAAGAAATGAAAACTGCTGGATCTCCACTCCCACACGTACATAAACCGAAGAACTAATAATGTTCTAAACTTCTGTATACCAGTTCCCTCCCCCAATCTTAACACTCTACAACAACTTCATCTCCATGTTTACTCTACTCTAGCTACACTGACCTCTTTGTTCTCTCTCAAACATGACAAGCAAGCTCTCACCTTTAGGGTATTTCACCTGCAGTGTTCGTTTTATCTCCAAAGCTTCTCTTGAATGCTGTTTTCTTAAGTGAAACTTACTTTGATCACCTTATTTACAGCTGCAATGCACATCTGTTTCCAGTCCTTGATCATTGCTCAGACTTTTTCCCCTAAGCACTTCCCATAATCGAGCTGTGCACAGAAGAGTTAATGTAGCAGGCCTGACTCCCCTTTGACTGGGTACAGTCACAAAGCTGGACTTTGCCTGGCATCTAGGAATTTGAATTCCAGGAGTTTCCATATTCCCAGAACTGATAAGAATGGCTCACTGTACCTAAACATTTGTGCCAAACATATGGTTTATACTGAACAACAGTTTTCTATTCATAAGTATACAAATTTGGTATTTCCCAGAGTACTGTAAGAGCAGTCCCCAACAAAAAACTTAGCAAAGTCTGTAATAACCTTCACTTGTTAAAAAGAAATCATTGCAAACATGTTGTCCCACCTTGTTGCTAAGGGAAAAAAGTACCTCCTGAAGTAACTAAGTTAGTTTATTAGGCAAGGACACTGGAAATGTGTGTCTGGTCTTTACTAGAACTTACCACTTGTGGTACTTCTCTTTGGTGATTTTGCTCTGTATCATCTTATTGTAATAAGTCTTAACTGTGAGAACAACTGCAGGTTGAGTCCTCCTACCAAGTCACTGAGACTAAGTATGACCTTGGGGACCCCTGATACACTAGCAGGTTATAAAATTTGCTTGCAAATTATGCTGCTGCCTGTCACCATCTATAAGTTACCTGACAATGAGAAATTTTGTGACTTTTGCTGATAGATCCCAAGAGACTAAGCAACAACCTAGCCTATAGTAGGTGCTCTATAAATATTTATTAAACAAATGCACACAAATTTTTCAATTGTTTAAGAAAGTTAATGGAACTCTGTAAGAAAACCTTAATCATTAATTCTGGTAAGAATTCCTTGCTAAGATAGTATCTCTACCAACTGAAGATTCGAAATTCTAAGCATGATCTGTCTATGAACTAGTTTGACTTCAATTCCCTGAAAATGTCTAAATTTAAGAAGCAATACAATTTGGCAAGTGTTTTCAGAATTAAGTGTGACAGCACATTATAAACTTTGAAAACCACTCCTTATACACAAGTGCTTGGTGGAAATATGAGCTTTTTATTTTTCTAGAGTATCAAGCTTTCAAAATTAGACTTGGGAGATCCTCATTAAGTCAAACTTAGGAAGTTCAGCAATTCTTTTAGCCAAGTTAAACCAGTAGGAGTTTCACAGCCTCCTTTACCATTAAAACCACGGAATGTTAAAGGAAATTGGGAAAAGCCAAATATGAGAACAGAGCCAAGTATTCTTTGAATATATGCAGAACATATGAGGGAGGGAGCAAGGAAATGAGAGTTACAATTAATGTTAGCTGAATCCTCTAGGAATCAAAAAACTGCAAAGCACTCTATTGTTAGCAGTACTACACTGGAAGTAACTATCGACTTGGGTGCAATACCATTTTTTAGAATATTTAGTCTATTTCTACTAGGAAAGAAATATTGGGCAATATATTTATTTTGGCAAGAAAGTGAAAACTCACAGACATGAATGTTCACAAGACTAAATTCCAAGCTGAGTTTTCAAAGGAATCCTATGAATAGGTTCTGTTGTGCAGGACATGGTAGGAGTTTAATAAATGCTAATGAAATTAATAAGTATCCCTGGTAACATTCAATAAATGTTAGTGAAATTCATAAATGTGCAAAACAATGGGCTACATACTGCTAATAGCTTTAGTCCAAGCTATATAGGTCTTAGTTATTCTCTGTAATAACCCTAAGCTTATTACCAGATTTGCAGTATTTAAAAGGTAGTCTCTTAGTAAATTCAAAAAGGATTCAGATTGAAAAGAGAAATTTCTGCTAGTTTTAGTAAATCAAACTATAATGTAATTATTTTAGGTATAAAAATAGATATTAAT
>RJWT010016622.1:0-19752 GCA_004365215.1 Cuniculus paca | reverse complement strand
ATGCGGTGCCATGCCAGATGATGGACGCCCTAGTTCTGTCAATGAGGTCCAGGTGTTAATAGTGGTGTGTGTGTGCGTGTGTGTGTGTGTGTGTGTGTTTATTGCTGTTTTGTTGCTGTGGCGCCAGGAATGAAAACCAAGGCCTGGAACCAGCTAGTGCTCTACCTACCACTGAGCTACACCTCAAGTCTCACAGAGTTCTTTAGATCTATGCTGTTTTCACTGATTTTTAAAAAATGTAATTGTTCTTATGAGTTCTGTCAACATGATTATGTAATTTTCATTTTTTTAATTCTACTAATTACTACTGCTTATATTTTGTGATTCTTTTATCGACACATGCATTTGTATTTCGTGCATGTCCATGACAAATTGACAATTTATCATTTTGCAAATTCTATTTTTGTTAATGCTTTGTATGATATGTATTCTTATGGATATGAAAATGTAGTCACTCCAGCATTCTTCTGCTGATTATTGGCATGTGTTCAATTTCAAGCTACTTCTTTAGTGCTACAGTGGGGTATTTCATACATTCTGCTTTCCATTCCTTGGTAATATTTACCCTTCACAAAGTGAAACAAAAAAATCTTCTAAAATGTTTTTGTTATTTTACTTTATGGAGAATTTTCTTAACTGTACTTTCCATACCTTCTACTCAAGTTATCATTTCAGTTCCTTTGGGTTTAATTCTGAAGAACTATGTCTAGTTTGCAGTTTATTTTCCTTATAATCTAGATTACTTTGCTTGCTTGTTTAAGATTTTACATACATCTTGCTTCCAGAGAACATGAATTATGACTTTGACATATTCTCCATTTTCTTTGTGTTTTAAAAACTCCAACTTTGACAATTTTGTTGCTATCCTTTATTCTTTTTTTTTTAAAAGAATGCAACCAAACAAAATAAAACAGAATATAGTCAATCACAGCAAAACAATGAACATGGTACATGACTTCTAAACAGGGTAAAAGGCAATCAATAATGGCTACCATAATACCTCTTGTAATCTTCAATATAACTGCCCATACTATGAGGGATTAATAAAATCAAACAAAATAAAACCAGTAAAAAAACAAAGCAAAACAATGAAAGCAATACAGAACTTCAAGATACTAGTAAAAGCAGTGGCTACCATAATGCTTCTTGTTATCTTCAGAATAGTTGCCTACACCTTCAGACATAATACAATCAAACAACACAGAATAGAATAAAATCAATCAAAACAAAACAATGAAAGCAATACAGGGTTTTGAAACAAGATAATTGGACATCCTCAATGGCTGCAATTATGTATTTTGTTATCTTTGAAATAGCTGTCTGTGCCATCAAGTGTAATAAAATCAAACAAAACAATAAAATGAAACTGTAAGAACAATGAAGATGATATGAGTTTCAAATCATGAAAATAGATTAACAGTGTCCACTTCCTTTCACTTTTAGATAATTCCTCCCCTTTGACTTTCCCAATATGTATTGTGCATTTTGGATACCACTAACTCCTTTAGTTTGTTATACTAGGGAGACAACATGAAATTCACCCATGTGACTCTGAACTATTTTATCCACAGCATGATCTCAAGTTGCCTCCATCCACCTACAAGAGCCTTGAGTTAGCTTCCTTTATAGCTGAGTAGGTTTCCATCACATAAAATGCCATGTCTTTCTTATCCATTCTGCAGTTGATGGACAGGCTACCCCTGCTTTTTTTCTGGCTCCCTGTCACATAGGGCATTGTTCTCTCTCCTTTGACTTCATTCTATGAACTTTCTTTCTAGTTAAATGTGTTTCTTGTATAGAGCATATTGATGGAGCCTGTCTCCTGATCCATTCTGCCTATGTTTCTTTCTATTGGTGCATTGAGGCCATCTACATTAATAGTTATGGCCCTCTTGCACTGCGTTGTCTCTGCCATGCTATTTTCCTGCCATTGGTTCTGTATTTTTCCTCTGCATTCAATTGGCTTCCCCCACTTGATGGTCCCGCTCTGCCATTGTTCCTGAGACCATGATCTTTTTTATCTCTCTCTAGAATGTCCTTTAGTATTCTTTGTAGGGTTGGTTTGGTGGTCATGAATTCCTTGAGTTGTTCATGGAAGTATCTTGCTTCTCCATTAATTTTGAAAGAAAGTTTTGCAGGGTACATCAGTCTGGGTTGGAAGTTGCTTTCTTTCAGGACTTGCATCACTTCACTCCAGTCTCTTCTTGACTTGATGGTTTGTGTTGAGAAGTCTGTTGTGATTCTGATGGGTTTTCCTTTATAGGTGATCCATTAATTTCTCTAACAGCTTTTAATATTCTGTTCTAGAGTTGAATTTCTAGGGTCTTGATTATTATATGTCTGAATGTAGATTTATTTTGGTTATGTTTAGCTGGAGTTCTATATGCCTTACTTATTTGAATGTCACTTCCTTTTCTCATGCTTGGGAAGTTCTCAGAAATTATTTCTGTAAATAGAATCCTGATGTCATTTGTCTTAACCCCTGCTTTTTCACTCATATTTTTAATTCTTAAATTATGTTTCTTGGAGTTGTCTTGCAGCTGTTTAATTGTTACTTCCTGGTTCCTTGTTATTTTTAAGAGACTTTTCCTTTTGTGATCACAAACTGCAAACCTGTCTTCAAAGTTTGAAAGTCTATCTTCAGTTTCTTTCAAATGGTTTTGCCAGCTTTCAATGGAGTTTTGAATATCCTGGATATCTCTTTGAATCTGTTTCATGCATTCTAAATCTCTCTTATATTGTTCATTCATTGTTTCTCTCATTTTCTTACACTTCTTTATTTTTTTATCTATGTCTTCTTTAGAGGTGCTTAACAGTTCTTTTATTATGTTTTTCATTTCTTCTTTTACCTGAGATAGTATTTCTGTTCTAATTTCTTTTATAGCCTCATGAAGTTGTTTCTTTACTTCAGTTGACATCACTTCAGACATTTCAGGTGTGCAGCTCCTGATCTCTTCCATGTCTACCACTCCTGGACTTGTGCTGCTTGATTTGGATGCCAGAGACTGCCTTATCCTTCTTTGTCTTGACATATTCCTGGGTTCTTCCATACACGTGGGTAGTGGGGTCCCAGGTACTTCTGGCATTGGCTACAATTTCTCTGAAGTGAGACTGTTTGGTTTTTCTAGCCAGTGCTGGCTACAGGTATCTGATGGTGGGCATCCGTGCTCCTGGACTGAGCTGGGTACCAGCCCACAAGGGCCCTTGGAGTTTGCATGGGAGCAGAGCTGGCCAGGGCCTTCAGACCTAAGCTTGGGGGGAACTCACGCAATGGTCTCTGGAATGCATGGAAGTGGGACTCACAAGCAACTTCTGTGGGTCCACACCCAAGCTGGAGCTGCTGGAAGAAACTGGCATCAGTCCTGGCTCTGGGCTTATCCTGCCTGACTCCAAAATGGCTCCTGGCCAATCCCTCTCTCCCATGAGAGGACTGAGTCCTCAGCACTCACCGCCAGCCAGCACAGACCACCGCATCCACCACTCTCCTCCACCGCTGCACTTCTCTGCAGAGACCTCTGTGGTCACCAGCTGCCACAGCAATCATGTGTCCCCAGTCTCCAACAGCTCCTCTCACAGGGTGAGTCTGGCTCCAGGCTAAGGTGCTGCCAGCAACCATCTCCTTCTTTTTGAAGTTTTTCTTTTTACTGTCTCTGTGGGCTTCAATTCACATTTTAGATTTTTCCTGGGTCCAGGGGACCCACTTCCTTCCTTCTTGTCCTCCCCATGATGCTATATTGCAGCATCTGAACTATTTCTCTCAGAGAGTCTGTTTACTCTGCTGCTTACTGTTCCACCATCTTTCCAGAAGTCCTATCTTTTATTCTTACCAGATTCCCTCCCAGGTAACATCATTCTAGATTGCTCATTGCTCTGATGAGTGACATATCAACCACTTTTAAAGGTACAGAATAGAAAGTGCCAGGGATCTAGCTCAGTGGCCTAAGAGCCTGCCTGGCAAGTGCAAGGTCATGAGTTCAATCCCCAGTCCCACAAGAAAAAAAAAAAAGAATTATGTCTCAAGGTACAGAATAGGGTGCAGATGGGAGTGAGGGATGAAAGAGATAGTGAGTATTTTCTACATTATTACACTGAGCTTTATATTGGCCGATAAGTAAATTGTTCTCTTCACTGTGGACCACCAAACAATGTACAGATGGGGCTTCCTCTGTTGCTGTTTAGTTTTTTCAAGAATTTGTGGAAAGGAAATATCTTCTGTTTAATGATATTTTGAAAGCAAAGTGGGAGAAATGTTAGTCTCCCCATTCTTTCTGGTATGGTATTCCATCTAGTGCTAATCATTTCTGTTTTTATAGAGTGATTGGACTTACTTATCCTATGAGATCTTTAACTACTGTTTGCTAAATCAATGAACTTTATGTGAATTATTCATCCCCAATTTTTCTTGAAATATTATATTGCTGTTACCCTTTTTAAAATTTTGTTGGTCATAATGGATGAATCTGCTTCTTTGCATTTGTTTTAATTCTGTGTTATTCCTTTTCCTGAGTTGGGGGAGGAAGAGATTTGCCCACTTTAATTATAATTCATATTGTATTATTGAAAAATAATCAGATAAATTTTAGATAATTTGTCTAACTCAAGTATTATTATGGATGATGAAGATATGTTTCCATAGGTTCAATGGGAAAAAGTTTTCTGAACTTCTCCAAAACAGATATCTACACTACCAATGAATAATCAGTCACCTCTGTTTTGTGATCATATTTTGATTATTGTTTTTCAAATATTGGCACCCACACTACTGGAAATGGAGGAAACTCATCTGTCTATTTCAATACAGGCTAAGAGCTTTACTACAATGTTTTTTTGCTTCTTTGTTTTTTTTGCGGCACCAAGGATGGCACTCATGACCTTGTTCTTGCCAGACAGGTGCTTATGACACTGAGCTACATCCCCTGCCTTTGTCTTTTTGAGACAATGTCTTGCTATGCTGTTCAGACTGGCCTTGAGCTCACTTTGTAGCCCAGGCTGGTCTTGAACTCACAGTGATCTTCCTGTCTCAGCCTTCTGAGTGCTAGGATAAAAGGTGTGTGCTACCAGGCCCGGCTATACAATGTTTGATGGAAGAGGGATTGTAAATTATTAGCCAAGATGATGCTAATTGTCTGCAGATTTCATTACTCATGTTATTTGTGTTCTAGTATTGCTGTAGGTAATTGACAACCATTTAAGCTGGAGAATAGACTAAAACGCAGTTGCAGTTCATCTGGGTTTCATCAAAACTATATCCCTGTTGGGCCACAACTAGCCTTTGAAACAATTTATGTCTACAAGCGTTACCCAGAGTCACTGGGGATTTGCCTAAGGTCTAAGACAGTTGTCATGGAAACTGTTCCTATTCTTTCTCTTTTAGTGAAAGTATAACAAAAGTTAGCTAAAACTGAAAATAACAATGAAGAAATAAGTATAAAGAAACAAGGTATTAATAATAATTGGATTTGCATAGTATTGTGCATAGATTCATACAGATTAGTGATCACTGAATGGAATTCCTTGGACAATTTATACTCACGTGCACTTCAAAAATTGAAGATCATGTCCTCAAAGTTTTAAAAACTTTTGTTCTACCTCATTCTAAGTATGTGGTCACAGATTCCTTTAAGCTTTCTTTTTTACAGTCAGTATCATTTGGTTTTGGAAGTTGTGTAGTTAAAAAAAGAAATCTAGACTAAACCATGAAATTGTTTTGCAGTCAGGAGTCCAGTCAAAGTATTCTAACATTCTTCAAGCAGTGCTTTTCCAAATATGACTAAAAATCTTATAAGAGAATATCAAATTGTATTCATAAGAGTATCTTACTGAAGAAAGACGATAAAACTGACACAATTTGACATTTCTTTAAAACTATAAATACATGTCATTTTCTTAAGCTGTGATTTTTTTAGAATCAAAAATTCTTCAGTATGTATCTGTATAATATTCTATGCTATTTGTTCCTCAGAATACTAAATTCTCTTTGGAGATTGATTAAAAAGCTGTCCGAAGAATGAGATACTAAGAAGAGTAAAACAAAACCATATACAGTAGTAACAAAGCCATAGGACATCTAGAACCTAGGTGTTCATGCCAATAGAAAAATCAGCTTAAGTAACGCCCTGACTTTTCTTGCCTACCACACGGAACCCCTGTGCTGCAGCTGGGACAAGCAGCCTGCGCTCTGTGTGGATTCAGCTGGGAAGAAGCAATAGACCTAAGGGACTAAGATCTTCTCATTTTTGTGACTAGCTAGCTACCAAATCAACACCTTCCATCGCCTACCAGGAATGTTGCTAATTCCTGTACTAGGAAATGAGCATGCTGCTTGCATGCGTGATTACAAAGGGCGCTCATGTTGCGGTAGCCATTCTGGTGGGACAGCGTCATGCAGTTCTGTCAGTTGGATCTAAAAGCCTAACGTTAACCTCATCCCTAATCTGGGTACCACCAAATAAACCTTCACTGCCTCCACTAAATTCCATTTCCTCAAAAAGAGCCTTGACATTTTTCAGTATGCATCAATGCATAACTTGCTTTTCACATCTGTCTATCATAAACTACATTCTGTATTAACTTTGGAGGTAAAATTCTCTTTTTATTTATCTAAATATGATATATTTGGCTCCATTATTTTCATGGCTTCTTGCTGCTTTTAATCAAACATGAGAATATCGTGTAATGAAATTTCTTTGGCTGACTGATACACAGTTTAGTTAGACAGTGACTTAAAGGATGATAATATCCATTGTATCAAAAACTTGTACAAAAAATGAAAGAGACAATCAAAAAACTTGTGTAGCAATTATCCTCACAGGGTTGGTTGATTTGTTCCCAAAATCAAAATGAAAACCTTTAATTATTATGGGAAATAAATTACAATTAAGAAATGCACTGAAAAGAAGAAAAAAGAATCAGTAATGGTGAAACTTTGGCTTGAATACCTGAGAGCAGAATTATAAACTTGTTTGCATACCAATTGATTTACTCTACCATATGAAGCAAAATTAAAGATGGAAGAAATTTTAAGTCTCATCTTGAACAACTGCCTTTGCAATCAAGATGAAAGAAATGAGGAGAGAAATGTAAAATAATTTGTCCAAAATGACATGGCAAATAGAAAGTGTAGGTACAGAAATCAAATTGTTGAACACTTCTAAGTTAGATTTTCTACTGCAAACATGTGGTACTCATTTCTGATATTTTCCAAATTTAAAAATGTATTCTTTTAAAAAATGTTGCTCTAAGCAAAAGATGAATTATGGCATTCACATTCTGTGAATGAAGTAAATCTTTACCTTTGTGGCCTGGTTAATTTAGTGCAAAGATGTCCAAGAAAAATAATGAACCTAATGTCACTCATTTAACACAAAATGATACTGTCAGTGTTTTGATTAATGTCTATCTTGAATCAAGAGACCATTGTGTTACAGGCATTCTCCACATCAATTGCCAGTCTAGACTCTGCTGTTAGATGGAGGTGCCTCCTAAATTAAATCCTTTCATATCCCACAAGCTGAGATCATGCACATCTGAGATGTGTTAGTTGAAATTCCACACAATCTTCAGTTGCCAAGTTCGGATGGAATGGCCATAGTACCAAAAGTAAAGAAATAAAGAAAAATTAATATGAAAAAGTGCACATATAGAAAGGTTCTAAGGAAGCAGCAGAGAGGCAAAGGCTTCAGCATTCTCCTCTCACAGGTCTAAACTTGAGCTCACTGGTTCTTAACTCCAGGGAGGAGTTGAGAAAGTAGGCAAATTCTTTCAAGATTGAACCACCCGTTGTGATTATTTCATAAATGTTTTCCAATAACTTTCTGTGGGAGAACCATAAGCATGAGGTGGGAGTCTCGCTGGCAAGGTGAGTGAAGCATCTGGCAGCTTGATTGAAGATATATTCTTGAAGATGTATTTTTCGCACCATTTTTCCAATACAGTATTCCATTTCCCAAATATCTATAGTGTTCTATGAATTATGGTAAATTATGAGGTAGGGGAAATAAAAAATAGCTACCCTATGATTTAAAGAATGGCATCAGGAGAGCAATATAGGGAGTTTTGGTGAAACCTGGTGCTGGGGTGGTAGACAGCCTGTGGTTCAGTCTTTACTTAGCCCTGGTAGCACACCCATGAGGAGATGCAGGGTTCAAAGGATTGAATCATGGTGATAAATACAGACAAACAGCCTAACCTAACACCAGCTGAAGCTTAAAAATAGGGAGTTTCTGAAGATCACATCAAAATATGTTGGAAACATATGAACAGATGCTAAAGCTTACTACCAGTAACTACATCTACAACAGTAGTGAGATTTCTTCACTCTTTCATCAGGTTGGTGAAAATTAAAATGAAGGATAGAGTTAGTGTTTTCTAGGGTGCCATGATATGGGCATAGTCATGGATGGAAAGAATTCAAGTGGCTATTAATTTCTGAAAAGTTGTTAAGAAGTATCTACTAAAACAAAAATGCAACATATTTAAACAACATCTGACTAGCAAATAAATAAACAGGGTGTATTCATCACTTCTTTATCACTGGAACAAAGTACCTAGCACCCAAAACGTAAAGGAGTTGGAGTACATTTCAGGGGATTCAGTCCATGGTCATCTGGCTCCAAGGCAGAAACTGAAGAGTGGAAGAGCAATGTTGAAGGAAAGCCACTCGCCCATAGCTGTCAGGAGCAGAGGAAAAAATGGAGGAACCAGTGACAAGAATATGCCCTTCCAGGTCATGTGCAGTGTCCAGCCTCCAACCAGACCCCACTTCTCAATAGTGCATTCAGCTGTGAACTCATCAGTGGGTGAATCCACTGATTCACATAGTGCCCCCATGATCCAATCACATCTGAACACTTACAACTTTGGGGGCATATGTTAGTTCTAAATCACAACACAGGAACAAAAGCAAAAACTCTTTGAAGAATATCTAGAATGCTCACTATGAAGAAAAAGTTAACTGATCTGGTTTTGATCCATATCATTGAATATTATGCATTGATCAAAGCCACTGGTCAGATCTGAGCTTTTAGAACTTTACTCATTATGTGTATCTTGCAAAAAAGTCATTATCATTTAATTTATACACTCATGGCTTTCCCCATCCATTTGTACAAATAATCAAGAAATTGATAATGTGACCCTTAAAATTTTTTAACAAAACAGAATTATTTATTTTTTACCTGCTAATTAATTTGATATTTTTCAACTTTTAGTAGGTGGGTTGGAGCAGGTAGTATTGTCATGCTTCCAAATCTGTACTTGAAATGTAAGAAGCACCATTGATTAATATTCAAGAGAAAACTCTGACATGCTCGCATCATTCGAAAAGCAACTGCGAGGAAGCAGACCTACCTACTGTAAGAAGACAGTCTCTCCAATAACTGCAGAGCCATTGCCTGGCTCTGAAAAGTGATTGCACCAATTCACAGCACAGGGTACCATGGATAGAAACCACCTAGATCATGTGTCATAGCACTGATTGGTCCAGATGTTTGATGTTTGATTACGCTTATTAGATTAAAAACTATGTGCCATAATTATAGACAAGGAAAGCATTATTTTTCAGCCTAACTGGAAATGCTATCGCCTATCACCCTACTGAGATCCATGTAACTGGTGCTTTGCCCCATACATTTCTAAGCAGATATTCTGTAGTTTTGCTGGAACTGTTTTCAAATGATTACTTGTATACAATTTGGTGCAAGGAGCATGTCAGTGAGTATTTCCATACATATATTCATTTATTCACTAATTAGGCCTATTCTAACTGGTTGATATGAAAAACTTTCATCAAACAGCAGGAGATGTTTTCCACGACATCATGAACCTATTAATATATGCTAAGACTATAGTCTTTCAAGATAAGTGTGAAAGCTTTTGAAAATTCCAACATGTTGTTGCTTTTTGATAAAGAAATGGGAGTTTTTTTACACTTTTCTTTACACATTCATGCAACTAGTAGATTTTTGTTGAGAACTTGAGAGTCAGCTTTGATCAGTTTGAACTGTCTTTTCTACCTCTTCCATATTTTCATGGAGTACTCCCTTCCATTAAATAAATCAGTAAGTGTGGCCTTCATTTGCAGAACGAATGTTCTCTTAAGTTTTACGCTTGAGTTTATCTGCTGAGATGATGAAACTGGTTCCAATTATTCCCAAGAAATAATTGCACTTCAGAGCAATGGTTTTTGCTTTGTTTTCTTCATTCATTCATGCATTCATTCATTCATTCATTTATTTTGAGTTAGTCATTCAACATAACCCAATTCTGAATGAGTTCTTAAAAATAATCATGAAATAAGCCCAATGCACAACAGCCTATTTTAAACCAAATGTATCTTACCAGTCACACATTCTACTTGGCCAGTTTCCCTGCCAAACAAGCATGACAACGAAGCAGTGTATAAGACTTACCTCGCTGTTCTTCACAGCCACAGTGGGCTGGAGCAGCCTAAGAATGGAAAGAAGAGCAAAAGAGTTTCTTCGGATAAGAATTGAAAATAAAAGACAATAAAGATTGATTCTCCCTTGCCTGTTGAGTGGATAGAGCAGATAAGCGGATTTGTTGTGAGGTCACCGCTCACAACTGGATGTTAATTTGAAAATGGATTAGCTTAGAAGTAGCAATTTCTGCTCTGTGGGTTTCAGTGAAAAGTCTGCCTAATTCTGTCACGGACCTCATAAACTGGCAGCGATCAACGCCTACCTAATGTGCCATTATGCACCGGGCACACTTCAGTGATTACAGCACAGCTGCACTGGGCTGAGCAGGGTATTTCTTTAGCATTCGCCCCACAGGTGCTCGCTGAGATTATTTGGCCCAAAGAAATCAACTCTTCAGGAAATTAACTGGACTCCGTGCTTTTCTTCCTAAGCTTCTCATGTGTGAACTGAGGAACGGCCAATGTCAGAGGTCGCGCGTGTGAGCTCAGCAACAGACAAAGATGAAACAAGGTCCGCCGAAGAAAGCACCTTCTCCTGTGTGTCTAGATGGCACCTCCTTGCTTTCCAGATTCTACGGCAGGGGGCTTCCTGGTGACACGAATTCCAAGTGGGAAACACATAGTGCTTTCAGGATTACATTACTATTGATGAGACAGCATTACCTATTTAAGTCTTTTACTGTTTCTTATAGGCCGTGCACATTAGATGGAAATGGGAAATGAAAAGGAATTCATTCAAACGAGTTTAAAATAAAATAAACAAAATATGAAGATGAGGCACACCACATTCTCATGCTCCATGGACGCCTAGTCCGATTGTACCCTCTAGAAACAGTGAGGCAAACACGGCGGGCAGGGAATAATTCGCAATTGGTCATTTTAATGATGCAGATGAATATGTTCTACTTCATACTTTCAACAGAGGCATAGTCATAATATTATTTATCTGAAATTTTCTACCCTGTAGCTCATTAAATACATTATAATTTATAATGGGATGCTATACATGACATTCTGGGGTAATCCAACCTGCAGAAAGGAATTTAATTTACTGAAAATAATTTATGATTGATTCCTTGACACTCAGCTAAGTAATATCTGACATGTGGTTTAAGCTCTTTGAAGTCCTTTTTTCCCCTTTTGCAAAATAGATGCTGTGTTTATAGTTAATAACAAAAGTTATCAGCAACATGAGGTTTCATTCTGAGACCTGACCTGTTCTGGTAAAAAGAAAATAATATAATTAGACAAATAATACTAATGAGATTTGGGAGACAAAGAAAAAGGTTTCCTGTCCCAAATAATTTCCCAGTCTGCTCCTGCAAAATACTTTAGAGAAGAGAACATTCATCTGATCCACAGGTAAATGTTAATCTCTAAATTAAATACCCATGGTAGAGGGAATATAATTAACTCTAAGAAATTCGGTGTATGAAAGAAGCGTGGCAGTCATCCCTTTTAATACTCCCAAAGGATTATGTTTGGACTCCAAATGGATAATTAATTTTTTAAAAAGAACATAATTCAGAATAAAATTGTTGTAACAGTGAGGGGAAAAAATAACACACTCCATGGACAAATTGGGGGAACAAGGAAAGTTGAAAGTTATCATACGGGACAAAGATGAAACTTCAGCGCTGAGTAGAGTGCAAGCTGGCTCCTTAGACACAACTCCGATGAAGAAGAGTCGCTTTGTACCTTACAAAGCAGATATAATGAACAGAGCTGTCTTGAGACTGTTGCAAAAGATTGACTTTCACCAGGAAAATGCAAGCTGGAGTTTGCCTGGATCCTAGATTAGCCAGACTCATATGTGCTCTTTGACCTTCTGTGCCCTAATTGTGTTAATTCATAGAATGGGTTGGTGAGAGTAACTCTTTTCTTTCCTGACTATTTTTAAATGATATAAAGTGTTGTATGACTCCTTGATATTTGGATATATTAGGTGACATAATTAATATATATTTATCTATATATACATGAATACATATTTAAGATCTTTGTTTTTAAAACAATGACAATGGAAGCACTCATTCCCTGAAGTACAGGAAGATGTGGCTGCTTATTGTAGTAGTGGTGCTTCTAAAAGAGACCTAGATACTGGAACATGCACAGAAAGTTTAATTTCCATCTTCTAAATCCAGCATTAATCCTTATAATCATTTTTATGTATTATCAAGTACTTACTCGTTAATCAAGTTAACCATTGTCCTGTAAGAACTTCCTGCAAGTCACAAAGGTGCAGGTTGAGTGGGCCAATATTTGAACAACTCTCTTGTGCATAGACAGCACTTGAAGGGCTTGGTGTAACTGGTTTACACAGTGGCAGAATGCCAGAAGCAACCCATTTCTCCAAACATGCCTCCACTTAATGCATATCTCCCTAAATCTAGAAACAAAAAATTTGATGGACTTATTTTTCAAGGTAAAGAGATATATAGACAAGGATCAAAATTTAGAGCTTGAGGAAATTATGGCAAAAATTTAGTAAATAAAGTAAAAACTTTGATTGTTTGAGAATGATGAACTCATGTTAGAATCATAGCCCTCAATCTCCTGTTGTGATCCTTACTATCAATAGCTGAGAACTTATACCTAGTTCCTACGTGATTGAACATTATACCATGTATTCATGTACCAAAGCAGCGATGGTGTCCCATAAATGACAATAATTTACATATGTGAGTTGATGAAATTGAATTGTAATGGAGTTGGCAATTCCTTGTCATCTCTTCTGATTGGAAATTCTTCTGAAAGACATCTTGTCTTGGATTGGTTGAAAAAGGGAAAGCAAATATTTTATATTCATAGCCAATGACATTTTACTAACAAATGACAAAAGTAGCAGCACCCTAGTGAAAATGAAACAAAAAATATCACAGATTCAGCAGGACAGCAGGCAGGCTGGGAAAAGAGTGAAGAACCCGATGGCTAGCCCGGAAGGCACGGAAGGCACGGCCCAGGGGCAGTGTGCTGGGTGGGATGAGGTCAGCACACCTCCAACAGTGGGGTTGAGATGAAGAGACTGGGTCAAAAAGGTGGTGACACATTGGGATACCAAATGGGTACTTTTTTTCTGTCAGCTTTAAAAATGGCGTACTTACCAAAAGAGCTGATTTTAAGAATTCTCACCACACACACACACACACACACACACACACACACACACACAAATAGTAACTGATTTTTTTGTGTGTGAATGGATGGAAGTGTTGCTTTGATTATAGCAATCATTTCACATTGAGTAAGCATTTCAGATCATTAAGGTGTACATCTTAGATATGTACTATTTTATGCATCAGTAAAACTAGAAAAATTCACATTGGAATAACAAGAAAAATGCTATGATTCTAGCTGTAGATGATTTGGAATAAAAAATAAAACATGGAAAATTTATTCATAATAGTGTGAGATAATGAAAACTTCAAATGTTTATTTTCCTTGAGAAGTAGCAATAATCTGAATATGACGCTAAGGAAGATAGAGCAGAAATTACAATACAGCTAAGTATATAGTTATATTTTTAATTGAATTATTCTGTTAATTTCATTGGCTGTTGAGTTAGACACTGGCTCTCTTAAATGGTGCAAATGCAATTTCTTGGAATGAGAAACTTGAAACATATGAAAGATACCAAGGACATAAACCACAAGAGCCCGTATTTAAGAAGGGGAGCTGTGAGTGAGGGGGGCGGAGGCGGTTGGAGGAGACCCCCCATCTTCCAGTTGTGCCTTGTTCTCTGCTATGTCTTCAGACTGGCTCAAATTCCCCAAGCCCTGTATCTCTCAACTGAGAAGAAACTGTAATTCCTATACTACTGAACTATTCTGAGGGTAAATCAGATAAAGTAATAGCTTACTTTCTGTTCAAGAAACGCTGGCTATCATTATCTAATAAAGTAAGATCAGTGATTGAACTGCTATGAACATGGTTTTTCTTTCCTAGACACTGTATTTCCTATTTTTTGTCAGAGTCGATTACTCTACATAAAACTTTACAGCAAGTCTGAAAAGCATTTTTAAGCAAAGAGTATTTTAAATCAAAATGAAGCTCTAAGCCCATATTTTCTTTAGGCACTTTACTCTCTCTCTGTCCTACATTCCTTTACCGCCTGGCATCGAATTCAATGAGATCCGCAAGATGTGAATGAAAGAGTTTGATTTGGATGAATGTCAAACCAAGCCACCAGAGCTATAACAATCTGCCTCGTATTTAATTTTTCCCTTTTAAAATTAAAAAAAAAACATATTCACTATGTCCATATTTATAGCTGGGGGGCAAATTTAAAATTTTAAGACAAAATTTACATTTTGCAAATAACTTTTATTTCTTTCACAGCAAATAATCTCTTAAAAAGAAAACCTATATGCAACTCTTCATAAGAAATATCTTGTCAAATGTGAAACATATAAATCATTAAATAAAATTCTCAGAAAATTAAGAATAAAGATTGTTATGCAAATATTTATGTTAGTCGCTTAAATTTTCTGGCACCATCCAGCTTTTACATATTAGTAATTAGTTGAAGATGTGTAATTTTTTCAATAAGTTGGAATTTACTCATTCCTACTGCCATTATGGCATGTTTTAGGAATTCAGTCGTTGGTGAATGTTTGTGTGCATTTGAAAACACACATCTATTTTTTTTCTTGCATACTTTTGCTAAACCTGTATTGTTTTCATTTCCTGGGAAAGTATGAAATAAAATCAAATTTCTTTACATTTGCCTGTTGTTTAACGTCTTCCCCCAGGGTCTCATCACCTGCTATATTGCTATACTGTCTCTGTATTTAACAGTAAGAAAGTGACTCATTTCTGAGGGAAGTCGGATTTTCTTCTCTGAAGCCACCTGGGAACCATAGATAAACAGTATAAGTAAAATGGGAGAGAATGTTTTGGGACCACCACCACCACAACCCAAATAATAAAATAAAGCTTTTGTTCTGTTGTCGAAAAAAACCCAGAGTGCAGGGGCACAGCAGAATGCACCCTGCCAAGCACACACGGTGACCTGCTGCTCTCCTGTTGGCGTCCACATGGCTTTGATTTCCACCTAATTGCAAGAAAACACAAACACTGGCAAAGGCTGCCCGGGGTGTGTGGTGGCCCCACTGTGTGGAACAGGGATCGTGTTTGTGTGCCTAAAGAAAACCTCTGTATGGTGTGTTTGTTTGCCTCTTATTCTTAGACACTTAATAGGCCTATAGGAAAAAAAATCGAGAAAATTGGGAAAAAGTTTTGATAGTAAGATGAAAACATAAGCACATTGTCTTCATGACCCTTGTGATCAATAATTTTGAAAGAAATCATTCAGTCATTCAGTTCAGTTCATAAGATACAATGTTTAGAGGGACCCAGCTTTTTATTTAAAATGCTCAACACTTTTTAGGGAAAGGAGACATTCAAGTGGAAGGGCAAGTTTTTTTGTTTCAGGGAGTTTTGTTTGTTTGTTTGTTTCTTTGTTTGTTTTAGCTTTTGGTGAAGAGAAGAAAATGAAGGATTTTACCCTCCTACATTTGGCCTTCTCTTTAGTGTCATCTGTTCCCTCTCTCTCCAGTTTCACCAGGAGCGTTCAGAGGTCTTAGACAGTAACATTGGCAGCCAGGATAAATTTAGGGGTGACCCCTCTTTTGTTTGTTTCAGCATTTCAGGTCAGCTTTTAAAGATACCTCCTGAGTCACAGCAATTGAAATAAAGGGAGAATTTAATTCTGAGAAAATCAGAAGAAGCAGGGTGACTATTTCCTGTGTATCTGGTCCTTTTTAGTTCTCAGCGAGCAGTGCGAGGCAGAAGTTTAAGCCCCCACTCGGTCAGCGCTGCGTGGAAAGGGAGTGGAGATGCTCATGTCTAACCTGACACTGACTTATCTATAAATTACCCACTGAGTTCCTTCTCTCATTTGATTATCTGGATTTAGAAAAGGCAAATGATGCTCATATGCAGAGCTGACACTCACCTTGATGTTCTTATTTACACATTGTGTGTGATCTTTAGCATTCGTTGCCTACTCAGTCAGTGATCATGATTCTGGAGCCAAAACTTTCAAACAACTAAATCTTCAGCAATTGCTGTGTCCCACCCAGGAAGGGAAGTTAAATTGGTTCAATCATTAAAAATTACAAAATATATTTACGCAACTAAAAAAGTGATGTTTAAAAGGTTTTCACATTGTATGTTACTGGAACTGTTTTGCCTTTCACAAGACGAACCCTTTGCTAAGACCTGTGGGTCAGTGATGTGAATAGCATTTCCCTCCCAAAAAGCAAATCCAAGCATCTTATTCTATTTTTCTCTGTTTGGCACTACTTAAAGTGTAAATTATGTTTAAAACATGATATATTCAATAGGCAACAACTAGTTTGGTAATTTGTTTCCATCATGATGTAATTTATTTTTTTATGTGCCCCACACAATCAATTATGAAAACTGGTAAAAACTGTCAAAATTGTTCTGTAAAATGCATCTTTTCTGTAATTTCATTTCCATTAGTATTACCTTCCTTTGTGCATTCCTGACCCTTTCCTTAAAGCACCAGGATGGAATTCAGATTATTTTGACCATGTTCCTGGTAATTTAAGACTGAAAAAAAATGGTGCATGACATTAGCATAAAAAATAAACAGAAAAGCTAAAGAGAAAGATGACCTTAGCTTTGATTAGATTTGACTGTATGCATTTAGAAAGTACAAGCACATGTTTTACCCTGCACAGTAACACTTCAGTTCACAAATGCTTCTGTTTGCAATCAATTTGGTTCTCAAACAAAAGCATTAGACAAAACTTTGCTTCTGTTCACAAACTCTACATTGGATGGTAAACACAATGGTGGTTATCTTCCCCACACAAGCACAAATGCCAACATCTTCCCCAAAATCAAAAAACAAATTAATTTTGTGAGCTGAGGTACATGTGTCTGGTGTATCTGTGTTTACAAGTAGCCCAGAAATGGTCTGCATGTGCCCACTTGTAGGATGACTCTACAGTGGTGTAATCTTTTCAGTCCTGAGAGCAAAGATTTAAGTAACCAAGTATATTTTTGATGCCATACAAGCTACTAGTAATTCTCATACCTCCAGATACACACACACACACACACACACACACACTGTAGTAATCTATTAAGATGAGATACTTTATTGCAAAGAAACTGTTTACATAGTTTTTTACTCTATTTTCTTTTGCTTCGTTTTTGAGAGCAGGCCAGGGACAGTTCAGAAATTCCATAAGAAAATAAGTTTTCCCTCAGGAAACTCTAGTTTATGATTATCTAATGAGTTAGAGAAGGTTGGAGAAAAGAATAAGAAATGAAGTTGACAAACTAAGGACAGGAAGATAATGAATGGTGTTTCAAGGTACAAGAGACAAATATGCTTGTTGGCAAGTACAGGGAGCATGGTAGATAGAACATGAAATTTCAAGAAATTAAGATGGTGAAAAATTATAAAGATGCTTACATGAGATATTAATCAATAACTTAGAATGAATTTACTTTTAAAACCTTAAGAGGTTAGCCATTCTGCATGCTAGAGAAATAATGTGGCAAGTTCAAGAAGAATGGAATTGTTTTATAATGACCACAAAGGAAAACACAAGAAATCATAGGAAATGGGGAAAAAATTAAAACTGTAAATCAGCTTGCAGGGCCCACGATGGTTAAAAATGTGAATTTTATTGTGCAGCTAAGTGAAAGTGGTAGATTTATCCCAGAAAAGGGCGATAATCTGGGCTGGTCCGGACCCTGGTGCTTCCCTGGGTGCCTCTGTTGTGAGTGTAAAGTTGGTACCGTGAAAGACTCAGGTGATTTCGAGCATTGAAGATAGGATTGTTTCCAACACATGCCCAAGAAATTCCGCTTCCATACGGGAGCTGAGCCACAGACACATGATGCTTTCCTTTTTTAATGTCTGTGAAGACAGAGGGAAAGATTCTCAGCCTTATCCCAAGGTCTCTTACTAATAATGCATGCATGGTGAGGTGCATGTCAGCCAAGGCAAACTCAGTTTATCTTCACAAATATTTTTATCCACAACCATCCCATTTTAAAGTACAGACACGGAGGTAGGAAAGTGAAGTTAAACTTGCAAGATTACACAGTTAATGAACCACAGGGCTGACATGAGGACTTAGTGAACGCAGCTACCAAACTTGTTCTTCAGTCACCACACCGCATTCTCTGGCACCCAAACCAACAAGAGGTCTTTGGACAGTACTTTTCATTTGGTAGAGAGTGACAAAGATACAGTTTGAATGAGAGAAACCAGGCATTCGTTAATGAGCTTTGTTCTTGGGAAGAGTGAGTCATCCCAGTCAGTGCCTGTGTAGCTCATGGCGGACGGGCACTTGGTTGTCAGCATGCTAACCTCTATCCTGACTCACTTCTGCTTCATGACCCCTGGGACTCCGGCCAGCGTCCCCACCCACCCTCCCACACACTCACTGCTCCTCCACACTGTGGTCACTCCTGGTCCCTGCCATCCTCTGCTGCCCAAGGCTTCCACTTGATAGTCACTGGGGAGGAGTGCAGAGAGTCATCCTTTTTACCAGAACTGGGTTGTCTTAACAGCAAGTCTTCACTCTCAGCTCTTAAAAAATGCTTTCAAAAACCTGAAGAGCAATGGCTGGCAAATTTTAAACACAACATAAATCTTCTGGCGAGCAACGCCTTCCAGTTCACCCTGAAAGTGACAAAGAGTTACGGAACTGAGGCAGAGGGCAGAGAAGAGGCGCGACATTAATGTACAGTATTAGACCAAGTGAGGAAATGTCACATTAAAAGACACGTTCTCTCTTTTAAGGCCAAAATAATTCAACATGTGTATCACAAAGCATTGGTAAACTTTAACAGAAGAGTCCAAGCTGAACAATGTCACCAGGTCGTTAAGACTCAGAGAGGAATGGCTGTGAAGTCTTCGTATTTGTATGCAGCTATTTCAAAGGAGCATGGATTGGGTTGACCGAGATGCCAGCTGATCCAGATGCCACCTGGTGCCTGTGCAGGGCCCAGTGGGTTTCCCCTTCAGGTTCTGCCCGGCACCACGTCCAGGTCCTGTGCTCGGGCTTCTCAGCGGTGTCACTGGCTTGGGCCGCACGAATCACATCCAGGGAGGGGCCAGGCTGCCTGAGGTCAGTGCCACCCTGGTGCCACTTGGGGACCACTGTTTGTCACCAGACCCCCAAGGAAAATGCAGCCCGGGCAGTGTAGTGCCACCTGCGTCACCATGGCCCGCGGGCACAGCTCACCCACTGGGACGCATTTCTCCTGTCTTCTCTGTTGTTTGACACAGAATTTGGGTGCTTGGTTTGGGTTCCATATTT
>RJWT010016621.1:0-19751 GCA_004365215.1 Cuniculus paca | reverse complement strand
GGCCAAGAGCAGCAGCCGCTGGGCCGACCCAGGCGAACGGGCGGGGTGAACAGCCTCTCCCTTTGTTGGAGTGCTCTCTGAGCAGAGCCTCTCTCTGCCTTCCCTCTGAGCTCCTTACCAGCAAGCAGAGTTTCCCTTTGTCAGATGGAATGCGCTCTGAGCAGAGCCTGCCTCTGCTTCTCCTCTGTGCTGGTTACCGGAGACCAGCCGCTCCCGTTGTTGGAATGTGCTCTGTGCAGAGTCTGCCTCTGTCTTCCCTCTGAGCTGGTTACCAGAGAGAAGCTGCTCCTGTTGTTGAAACGCACTCTGAGCAGAGCCTGCCTCTCCTGTTTCATTTTTTAAAATAATAAAAACATAAAAAAAACCTTATTGAACACGTTCATTTTTCATCTATTTTCTCTCAAGTCTGGGGCTATAAGCTAGGCATAAAAATGTTTGTAAAAGACAATGTAAAAAATTGACAAATGTGTTTATTAGAATAAGAATACTTTTTAAGAAATATGAAGTAAAGAAAAAAAGTTAACAATTATTTGAGCATAACATTGTTATGACTTGTATTTAGTTGTCCTCCCAAAGCTTCATGAAATCATAGGCGGGGAGTTTCAAAGGTGAATGGATTAGGGTGTGTAAATGTGAGTTAAGGATGTGATACTGGGATTAAGGATTTCTGGTACTAAATTAGTCCACTGACTGAAGCCCTTCCTGAGCATTGGTACAATGCACAGGCTGCCAGAAGGAGAACCAGACACCAACCTTTTCCTGTGAGTCAGCATCATTTGCAGACTGTGGAGGAGGATAACAAGTGAACAAGAGGCTAGGCCCTTCCTGTGAGTTGGCACCATGTGCAGACCACTGTGGGGAGAACCAGATGCCAGTCCTTTTCCTGTGAGTCGGTGCCATTTGCAGACTATTGGGGAGGAGAACAAGAAGTCAACAAGAAGCCAAACCCCTTCCTGTGAGTCAGTTCCATACACAGGCCACTGGTAGGAGAACCAGATGCCAGCCCCTTTAGGCATGCAGGTTGAGAGACAAGAAGAGCCAACATCCCCTACCACCCCCTGTAAATGACCTGTTGATCTGGAGAAATACAGGCTGAGATGATAGCTACTGAGGTAAAGTACAATGTAATGCTTGTAGGGTTTAGTGTTTCACTGACTTTGCAGGCCTACAGCTAGTAGTCTGATCACCTATTTAGAGGATAATAATATGTAATGTAGCATCTATGCGGGAGCTCCTTCTGAAGGTGATAGTCATTGTTAATTCCCTATTATCTTGTTTTGAAATCCTGTACCATTTTCATTGTTTTATTTCATTGGATTTTATTCTGTTTTGCCTTGTTTGATTTTATTATATCTGATGGCATGAGCAGTATTTCAAAGATAACAAGATATATGATGGTAACCATTTTGGATTTACTATTATCTTGTTTTGAAGTCCTGTATTGCATTCATTGTTTTGTTTTTATTAGTTCTATTCATTCTGTTTTGTTTGATTTTTACCATGTCTGAAGGTATCTGCAGCTATTTTGAAGACAACAAGAGGCATTATGGTAACCATTGTTGATTTCCTATTATCTTGTTTTCAAGTGCTGTATCACTTTTGAAGTCCTGTATTACTCCTGTGTCACACTGTTTTGTTTTGATTGGTTTTATTCTGTTTTATTTTGCTTGGTTTTATTCTCTTTAAAATAAAAATTAAAAAAAGAAAAATAAAGAAATGAATATTTTATTCGCCTTGCATGTATCCTCTGTTGAAAACAAAAGATCAAAGGTTAGAAATGTAGGTCAGTGGTAGAGCACTTGCCTAGAGTGACACATCTCTGGGTTTGAGCCCCAGCAGCAGAAAAAAAAAGACCCTAATTAATCCTCAAGAGTGCTTTTTCCAACTATGTCTATGAATAAGAAAATTGATAATGTAGTTAATGAATGTAATTAAAATATGATAGGAGGAATTTTAGAAATAACAAGGCTGCAAGAAATGTGGAACAAATTTCATAAAACTGTACCTATGTTAGTACAGCTTTTGCTGAAGGTGAAATAGTTGTTAGAAACAATTATTTACATATTTTGTTACCTGTCCCCTCCGAGGCAGCCATGTTTCCTGTGTCTTCTGTATTCTGGGTTCCGAGCTGAGGAAACAGCACTTATGCAACACCAGACGTCCTTGCTGGAGTGCGGGGAGGACAAGTTGGAGCTAGCCTGCTAAAGCACTGACCTAGGATCAGACCAAGGAACCTGGGGAGATAGTTGGTTTTGTTTGCTTTGTTTTGTTTTGGTTTTTTTGTTTCCTTTGGTTACAGAAAGGCTTTACTTTGTTTTTATAATAATTGTGCTATTTAATTACAGTGATGTTTTTGACTAATCAGATAAACAGAGATAAAACCAGAAATTTGATGAAGAAGATCACACTTGTTTCATATTATTATTTTTTACAAATATATGAGGCAAAAAAGGTAAAGTTCCCAAGAACTGAAAGGTATTTTCTTCCAAGGCTAATTTAAAAAAAATGACTTACTGTCCATGAACTTTCAGTTGAAGAGAGAACAAACTGACTATATGGAGACATGAAATTAAATATTCTTTGATTTACTTCTGCATTCACCTTTTTAAAAAAACTGCCACTCTTCTGCTAAACTCTTTAAAAACAAAAGACAGAAAAGAGAGCTTCAGAAAAGTTGTGGAATGATATTTGACTCTCTGATTGATAGTTACCTATTTCATTGACTGTTCAACTATTGCCAAATAGCTTTCTTTTTCTTTCCCTTTCTCTCATAAATAGATGCCTTCTTTTCCATCTTCCTCCGTGCACGGCTGTGACTTAGTTTTGCAAAAGTAGTTGAAAGTAAGATGCAGAAATCACGACACTTCATCTTCAAATAATTCAACACTAATATCCTAAGAACAAGAACATTTTCTTAAATAACCACAATACCAGTACCATACCCAAGAAATTTAACATTGACTCGATAGAAACTGTAACTTTTAGCCTTGTCTGCATTAGAAAAGAGGTTGGAATGGATGTTTACCAAAACTGGGCACATTATCTTTCATTTCTAAGTTCAAGAAATGCCTTTCCATATGTAGGGGTTGACTTTGATGTCTAATGCTGTCAGTATTCTGTCAGTCCCCAAAGGTGAATTTTCTACTCAATTCCACTGAAAATCATTTCCCTTCTGGGAACAAATTATCATAAATGTAGCAATTTATTCCTGTTACACCCTGAGAATAGGCTTCGGGTAAGTTAAACTTGCAGTGCTAGCTGTAGGCTCTGACAGAACACATCTTCTTGGTGTCACGGCTGTGCAGCAGTTTGGTCACAGAACTTGTGTTCCAAATGGTGAACAGAGACAGGAGGGTTTTTTTGTTTGTATGTTTGGTTTTAATGATTCTACAAATAATAAGGATGCAAGAAAATAGGCTATCGTTATTGCCTGCTACTGTATTTCTATAACTAATTCAGATGCACCTTATTGAAGTAAAATACGTTCAGAAGGAATAGCAAAATAAAACTGCTCTTGTATGTATACTGTAGGGTAGACACCGTTCAATTTCCTTCGAAGCTGTAAAATGAAGAGTGCAACTATCCAGAACCACAGTTAACAGCTCTTTTGCATCATTCATGTCTAGAGAATGATGCAAAATACACGGCATAATATTGCTTGTTAATTTCCTTGAGCAGCAGACTAAATGGATGCAGAAAAAATAGAGACATTTGAAGTACAAAGGAGCAACTTCCTGGGTTGTTTTCATCTTTGTAACCATGGCTTTCTTTGGGAGAAATCCACGGGATATCAGTCAAAATTTTTTGATTTTTTAAAATGACATGTTTATATACCCACAAATACGAACATTTTTTGAAAAATTTAAAGTTTCCTTTCCTCAGTGTTCCTGTAGCTGTCCTAACATTTGCAGTTTATAGTACCACAAACAGGAAACTTGCAGTTCTTGCTGACATAGGAGAGCTTAAAATGAATCTAGATTGTAATTTTCACTCTTTTCATTTCCTTCCTGTAATTGAAAATTCTGAGATAGAAATTTCAGAATTATCTAAAATTGAAGATAAAATCTCTGCTTCGTGAAGAAACCAACATTTACTTCATAGGCTGAGGGTTAAATTACCATCTATGATCTTATCTACCATTTTGGAAAATGCCTATAGGTTACTTAATAGTATTTCTTGGTGCATAAATATAACACCAATAAGTGTTAATTTGGCATCTATCAGATACTAAAATGTATTCAACTTTTTGAGGCAAACTCAATTAAATTTAAAGAAATGTAACTGAGACTAGACACTTGCTTAAGGACATTGGCAGACGGTATCCATAACAAAATATATATCCTTTTATGTTTGATGTAGGTGGGTACTACGATGGTTAAGAGATAGTTTCATGAATTAAAAGTAGATTGTGGTGGACTTTAGAAATAAGAAATAACCGTTTTTAGAAAGATGATTTAAAATATTGTGTGACTGTTACTATGTTCAAAGCACTGCATAAAGCATATCTCTGCTAAATAACAAAAGAATGTTTTACATATTACTTCCTCAAAGAAAGCTAGTACAAAACCCTCCCATTTCAACTCCCACCTTCTATCACTCATAGCTTCAAGTTACAAATGGTAAAACATTGATTGATGTATCAAGAAAGATATGCTGTCTTTGTAGTTATGATTGAGAGTAAAAGAAGTATTTTATTTTTCCACCCTAACTTCACTCTTCTCTTTTGGTAATGTCCTTGATTAGTGGATAATGACTTTGTCTAGTAATATAGTAAATATAATACTTGAGTACAATAGATACAACATATTTTTCCTCTCCTATCTTCTGTGATATCCAGTGTAGACCATCCTCCGTCAACTTTTTGAATTTTTCCTTGTTCTTTAACATTCATATTTTCACAAGCTAGATCGTTCCATATATTTTGCTAGAGGCAAAAATTCAAGTTTGTTTGAGGAATAGAAAGGAAACATCAATAGGAAAATGGAATGGATAAATAGGGAAGGAAAGATAGTCAATAACAAATTGTGAGTAAAGAATTATAAAATTTATTCTGTTACAAGCAACTGAGTTTTGATAGTAAAACTGTGAGAGGCCATATAGAATATTCCTATCTATGGGGCAAATGGCATCTAGCAGACTTGGAGAAAATTTTCAAGAAAGCAGATGAAGGTATTATTCTTCTTTTAACCCGTGGCCATTAACTACGATTGTCAGTTGGAGTGGATTAAAAATGCCTACAGATTAGTGAAGCACACTTCTCAGTATATCATTGAGACATTTCCAGAAATGACTGGTATGTAGGCCAGCAAATAAAGGGAAGAGACAAACCCTGACTGTGGGTGACACGATCCAATTGGTTTACAGCACAGATGACATGAAAGAGGAAGAAGGAAGATGTTGGTCTGTGTTAGAAAACCCTGTCTGCTTGAGCAGGTGTGTCTTTTGCTGCTGCCATTTCTGTGCACGTTAGGCTTCAGTTTCTTCCACCTTTCAGTGCAGAGTCATAACAGTCATAACAGTGTCTACGCCTTTAGTCTCTGGCTGGCACTGCATTCTTGATCCCACTTACTCTCCAGCTTCCAGCTTCCTGAACTTAGTTACTCGATCCTCTGACTCTTCAATGTGCAGATAGCAACCGGAGACTCTGCTGCCTTCTCTCTTGTGAGCCTATCTAATAAACCCCTTGTATAATTACATGTTGCAAAACCTTGGTTTGTGAGCATACTTCATTCAAGAAACTTGCTTGTAAACCAAAGCACTTGGGTATCAAAGCAAATTTCCTCATAAGAAATAAGCAGGTGTTTTGTCCCACAACCCAAAAATATTCTTGTAAAAATGATTACAACACTGTAATATAATAAAAAAATAACAAATAAGATACAAAATCCAAAGAAAAATAAACTAACTTCCACATGCCTTTGAAAACCTTCATGGCTGGAGTGAGGGAGACAAGAGAGAGGAGGGTTATTGTGTAGGACAACTTCAGCTATCACTAATGGGATCACTGCTATCTATTGGCTCAGTGGAATCTTTTCCTTTTTATGCAACTTTAGCAAGAAGCCTATCCAGTGTCACTTGTTTTGCATCCTTTTGAGGGTATCGTGGAATTGTGACATTGCATCAACCTTAAACAAATTCATCATTCACACTGCTGCAGCCTTATTCCACTGGTGCTTTTCTACAAAATTTTGTACTGTTTCCTACATTTTATATCTCTCCCTAATGTCATTTGATCTGAGAGATTGCTCTGCCTTTTTCTCCTCTTTGCAGATGAGATCTCCTCCAAACCTTCTGCTGTCGTGAGGCAATCACTCATCATGAGGTGGGGGAGGGAAGGGAGAAAGAGAGAGAGAGAGAGAAAGAGAGAACCACTGGCTCAGTTGTGATCATGTGAGATTCAGCACCATCTACTACTCAGATTCTCATATTGTAAGATATAACTTGTTTATCAAGTTAAAATGTATTAGAAGTGTTTGCTTGTCTTGCAAAACGCTTGTAGAAAAAGTTACTCAAAATCCAAAGTTTTACTGTATACATATATATATATTTTTTCCTACTGTTTCTCTTCCTCTAGAGAACATTAATCAATACATTACATCTTCATTGTTTGCCCTAGAACATGTTCTATTAAAGTAACTTTTTCTCAGATCATCTCAAAATTGCTTTTTGATACCTTTTCTGACTACTAAGTTTATTCATATGTTATTCTTTATAATACCTACTGCAGTTTTTGTCTTGTCCAACTTTTACTAAGAGTATTTTATTATAAAATATAATTGAAAAATAGGGATCATGTACATTGGCATATTTTAGTGTTTAATAATGTCTTGCATATAATTGAAACCCTTTCAAATTTTATTGAGTGAATTCACTAAATAAATGGTCCCTGAAAACCAAACACAGGGAAATAAAATGCCAGTATTTTAGTATAAACATTTAGCAAAATATAAAAAACTACATGGATCTTAAAACAATACATCTTATTCATAGTTCCAAATGAAGCTTAAATTTACAAAGAAAAATTCAAAGCACAAAATTATTTGATACATATTCTTTGCAACCTGATAGTGATAACTTTCTTCAGCATTTTCTCTCAGTTTCTTATTATCTGATTTCAAACCCTCAAAGTCACACTGGTTAAGTACGGTTTTACTATTATTTACAAAGTTACTATCAATCCTATAGGATCGAAGTCCCCACAGTTGAATCTTTGATTGTTTTCATAGCAGGTAATATCTGCTCATCTCCATCATGCTGAAAGTAGATCCCTTTACTAACAGCTAGAAGATAATCCTTCTCTTGCTCTTGACAACTTTTTAGTGAAAGGATCTAGTGTCAGTGTTATTTTCAATTAGCTTCCCGCATCATTTCCCAGGCTTCTTATAGTTTATGGCTTAATTTTGGTTTTTCAAGTACAATCTGCATAAATTAAACCTATTGAAATCACACTATTTTGGAAATAGATTGTCACTAATACAAATGTAAGAAAGAACTTGATAACTAGATATGTTTGTGTGAATGGAAACAAATACATAAAGAGCAGGTAACATTATGGGAACTTATTTTTGGACATTTAGTCAATGGTTAATGTTGATTAAGGTTTTCTTCTGTAGCATATTTTCAAACATAGACATTTTAATGTAGAATTTGATCAGACTAATGGTTTGTGAATTGTAAAGTATTCTAGTGATTTCTTTAGTTGTGCAGTAGTTTTAGATGATACTTTCAAGTGCACAGAGAAACATGTATCTAGAGATTACTAACTCACATAAATCAATTTGTTCTGATGATAATACTTTTACATAAATCTACCTATGTAGAATATTTCATGATATAGCATAACTCACAAATAGTCTTGTCAAGTAAAAATACTGAACTAAATTTACTAATATAGATTAAAAAATTAGAAAAATTGTAGGTCATCTGTATGGGGCCAATTGATAAGTACTCCTTTTCGTTTTGAGTTAATACTCAAAACACTATGGTGCATTTAATAGTCTCAGTATGGAATGTTTCTGACTTTCAAAAAGGATAAAGGATAGGAAGTGGGTCATAAATGAGCTAGAAGCAACCCTTGTATAATAAAACAACTTTTGATCTGTGCCATATTTCATGCAACATGTTTTATGTTTACTATATGTATTTATTTTTAAAATTTTTATTTGTTTTAGTACAGTTTTACAGTACACAATGATTACATTCATTGAGGGAACTTGGTATGTATGCATAATAAATCTTAGCTCTATAGTTTTCTTTATTCATCCCCTCCCCTCCCTGAAATACAGACATTAGATAACATGTGATAGTGATCTCTGTAGTGTGGTAGGCAGCAAAGTCTATATTGTATTCATTTAAATATATGAAATGGCATGTTTATTATAAAGCAATGAATTTTCTATGAAATTGTGCACTTACTTCAAAAGAATAAACTTAAGTTATGTTTCTGTTACTTTCTAGCTCTATGAGTTGAGTAAATTATAAACTTTCTGAGCTCTGTATATTTCACTTGGTAAAAGAATGATGATTAAGTATATGTTATACTTGAAAATATTTTATAACCTATTGTACACTACAATTCTTTATGCAACTTACATTTAGATATGGCAATTAAAATTGTATTTCCAGAGGAAAAAGTTACCTTTATCTGTTTTTTCATCTAATGTCCCATCAGGTGTTGCTGTTGCTGTTTTTAAATACAATGCAAGTCTTTCTCTGTCCTATTCAAGTCTCATTTGTTGCTTTATAATCTGAGATAACGTCTTACTACTTAAATTTTGTTAGCTATGCAAATAAACAAACGTGTGAAGCCTGCTGATGTTGAGGTGGAATTATTCATTGTGGTTACATCCAATGGAGCCACGCAAGTAAATTTCTAAAGCCTCATTTTGTTGAATGAAAGCAGACCATGCTGTGACTTCAGTTATGAAGAAATGCTGTTAGAAATCAATAACACAGCAGGTTTTTCCTAACCCAACATCTTTGCTGTCAATAAAAATATACAATTATATGATGGAAAAATATGACCGGTAGGGAGATTTCAGTGGGAGAAGGACCATATTCTAGCTTGATACATTCAGAGACCATTGGTAGGTAGTATGTTTAAGCTTGCCCCTAAAGAGAATTAATTTGTTATGACTGGAAGAGACAAGCTGGGGTCAAAGACTGAATTCAGATCACAGCTGGGCAAACGGCAGCCTTTCACCCCACAGAGCGCATGTCCAGTCAGAATCACAATTCTCTACCCATGCTGCTCCAGTCACCTAGGAATATCGCCAAATCTATCCACTAGAATTATCTTTCCTGTATTACCCAAGTGTCTGAAATTTCATCTATTCTCAGAAGTAAGGATCTTTAGAGAATCATTGTTCTGGGAATATTTCTGTTTCTCTCAATATTAACTCAATATTTGCCTCAATATTGGAGGAATTCCAGGACATTTTTTGGGAATACTGCCTGGAGTATTACAAATTTTTTTTGTGTGTTAGTGGGAAAGGCAAGGACTATGTCTTAGTTACTTTTTTGTTGCTGAGGCCAAATACCCAACTCCCAAAGTTAAGGGAGGAAAGGTTTGTTTCAGCTTGGTTTGTAGAGGTTTCAGTTCATAGTTGGCTGGCTCCAAGGCAGGATGGCACGGCAAAGGGGCAACACAGAGGAGAAAAAGTCCATGGCAAAGCAGGTTGGAGGCAGTGGAACAGCGAGCAGCAAGCAACCCCCTTTCTGTCCCTTTTTACTCTATCCAGGCTACAATTCTGTTGATCGGTGACATTCACATCCAGCCTTCCCATTATCTACACCCAGGACTATGATAAGTCATTTAGTGGAGCAATCTGGAACCATACACCTTTAATCCCAGTGTCACACAGAATGATCCAGACACCTCTGAAAAGCCCTACTATGACTGCATGAAGCTTTGGGGGGACATCTAAACATGAGCCATAATATTCTGCCCTGGGCCACAAAAGACTCAGGCACATCCTTCTGAGGAAAAAAATCATTTAGTGCATCTGTAAAAGCTGCCAAAGTTCTAGCAGTTTCAGCATTGGTACAAAGTCCAGGTCTAAAATGTTCTCTGAGGTTTAAGGCAAACTTAGTTGTGAGTCCCTATACAAATGCAGAGAAAGTTAAACACTTCCAGCATACAATGACACAAGATAACCAATTTCATTCCAGAAAGTACAAAGAGGAGGATAAAAAAGACTAGGACCAAAACAAGTTCAAAATCCAGCAAGACAAACATTAAAGATAGTTCGATGTCCAGCACCAAGGGTAATCTGTGGCAAGATGTAAACTCCAAAGGGCTTGGGTGTTTCTACCTCTACAGCACTGCTAGTGGTTGCAGGCCTCAAGGCTTCTCTCTTGAGCCTACTTTACTCTCTTCTTGCAGTTTTCCTCAGATGATCCTCCAAGCTTCTTGGGTCTCTACTGCACCTTTGGCTTCACACAGCTGCACACTGTCTTCTCAAGGCACACTGCCTGGCCTTCAGGCCCTCTTCTGAAATCTGGTTGAAAGCCTTCCTGATTCCACAATTCTTGCATTCTGCAAGCATATAAAATTGCACCACATGGATGATGCCAGTGTGTGCTGCCAGCTGGGGCATTAGCCAAGCTTCCTTCTTTCTTCATTGTGGAAGTCAAGTGGCTGGATAGCTGACTAGCTGAACACTATGAACCAAATCCTGATCAACAACTTCCTTAGGCCACTGCCATTATGGACCATGATGCTCTGAGACTCTCTTCTCAAAACAAAGTCTTTCACCTTTGCAATTTTAACGCTGCTAAAGATGGAGTCCTGCTGATTCTTATGATGCCGACAGGCCATTTTTCCTATCATCCTCTTCCAAAATTCTCAAGTTTTCAATTGCTAATTTTTTTTATAACTAAATTCTTTTCTGCTCCATCTTTTCAGGCCACAACTTTACTGGAGCTTTTTTTCTAGTCCAACTCAAAACTTTTTAAAGCATTCTGCTGGATCCTTTGCTTTTGATCCTCAAAATGCACCTGGTCAGCTCTCCCACACACACACCATAGCAGCCATGCTACAGCCTCAACATTAAACTGCTTTGAAATTTTTCCCACTATATTAATCTCAGTCTCAGGCAAAGTCTCTGGACATGAGTGAAATGCAGACAAACTTTTAGCCAGAGAATAGTACACATGACCTTCGGATGAACAGCCAGTGCTGTCTTTGTCCCTAAGTGAAACCTCCTGAACCTTGTCTTTACTGGATGCATTTCTACCAGTATTCTGGTCTTCTGAAATTTGACTAAAATCTTCCATGGAGTTCAGCTTACAGCCTTCCAGGGGTTGCTTCTTCAGTTGGCATCTTTAAACCTTTTCAAACTCTTCCTGCAAGTCAGTTCTAAAGACTTTTGAACCACATGGCCAGGTAACATCACAGCAAGGACTCTACTTCTTTCTCTAGTACCAAATCTGTTTTAGTTACCTTTTCATTGCTGAGACATTTTCATTGCTGAAACCATTTAGTGGAGCAATCCAGAGCCACACACCTTTAATCCCATTATCACACAGCATAATCTAGCCAGATCTGAAAAGCCCCACCTCTGAGTGCATGACATCTAGATATAAGTCAAAACAGGCCAATAATTTAGGTGGGTATTTGGGGAGAGTTAACTGCTTTTTCTGTCTACCTATATCCTAAGAGATAATATAACTAAATGTTGCCTGTCCAAGTTTTGGTATTATTTCTATATTTTTAAACTATTTTATTAAATGCATTTTTCTTATTTTTTAAATGAAAGTACTATTCACTTTTATTTTACTATTTTTTTCTTTTATTAAAAAGTAAAATTCACATAGAATAAAAGCCACCATCTTAATAATTTTAAAGCGTGCAATTCAATAGTTTTTTACTATATTCACAATGTGGTGCATAACCTTCACTTCTTTCTACTTCCAGAATATTTTCAATACTCCAGAGAAAAGCCGTGTACACATTAAGAAATCAGTATTCATTTGCTCCTCATCCCACCCCCTTGAAATCACTGCACTATTTTCTGTGTCTGTGGATTTGCCTATTCTGCACATTTGGTGTAAATAGAATCACATAATATGTGACTTCTTGAACATGACTTTTTTCATATGAATAATGTTTCCAGGGTTCATCTATGTTGTGGCATGTATCAGTAATTCATCCTTTTCAAGGGTAACTAATATTCCATTAGTTTACAGTTATACCACAATTAGTTTATCCAACTTTCAGTTGATTGACATTTGAGATGCTTCTGTTTTGGGCCATTATGAATAGTGATGCTATGAACACTTATGTACAAGTTTTGAAAACATATTTTCAGTTCACTTGAATATATACAAAGCAGTAGAATTGCTCAGTCATATGAAAATTCTGTTTAACTTATTGAGGGAAGTGCCAAAATATTTTCTGTAAAAAAGTACCACTTTTAATTTCTACCAACAGTGTTAATTGCTTCACATCCTCATCAATCCTTGCAAATTTCTGGGGAGTTTATTTTGCTTTATGGCTCTTTTTTGAAATACTGCATCCTTAGGAGGAGAACCAAAATGGTAGAGTGGTAAGCAGCAGAGAAAGAGCCTCTCTGAGTGTTGCCATCCAGCCTAATGTCTCTTCCTCTTCTTCTGCCTCTTCATTTTCTCCCTAAACCATTTTAAATTTTAACCCCTAAGGACAAAATTGACATATTAAGAACTTCTATACTGTATATAATTTTCTGGTTTTGTTTTAGATTTTGTTATATAATGAAGAAGCTAGTTCATGTAATCAAAGAGGACAAATTAATGATTAACTCAGTTTGTCATTTTCTAGGCTGTATTTGATGCTAATGGTAACACTATAGCCAAAAGTGACATAACGGTTCTAAATAACTGCTCTTCCTAGTCTTCCATGACTGAGATTAACTAAGGGTCACAGGAAATACTGTGGCACAATGCCAAATGACCAGATACTGGGCTAAACAAGCAGAAACTTCTCATCTTCAACAAATTGAAGAGATACTATCTTTCAGCAGATTCAAAACTCAAAAAATCAGCTGTATCTGGGAGATACACAGTGAAGTAGTCATCACCTAAGGGTTCTAAATACTAGCAATAGAGCAACCCACCAAAGGCAATTTGTAAGCATCACCCCACAAATGAAAGAAGAAACAAAAATGAGAAGACACTTTAACAAGATGCAACCCCTAACATCCAGTTCACCAAAGGTAAACCTGGGAGGAATGAGGTGGGACAATCCAAAAGCCTCCCACAAGGCCTCTCTGAAGTGGTAACCACAAAGCAATTAAATGAGGTGCTAGAAAAAATCAAATCAGAAATAATTTTTCAAACAACAACACAGATGATGTCAACAATGACGACCATGCTTAGTGACTCTAGAGCAGATACAGACAAAAAAATAGAGGAGCTTAGGAAAATGATAGAAATTATGAATGCCCAACATAGGAAAAAAAAGGAATCCATAAGGCAGATTCAAACCAATATCCAGGAGAATAAAAATCCCATTGAAATTATTTGCAGCAGATGAAGCCAATGTGAGGACAGGATCTCAGATATAGAAGACATGATGTAGTTAGTGATCATGAGAAGAAAAGTTTCTTAAAAATAGCAAGGGACCATGAGAAATCAATCCAACAGCTGCTAGATGAAGCAAGGAAGAATAATTAAAGTTTGATTGGAGTCAATGAAGAAGCAGGAGATACCACAAATGATATAAAAAACAACTGTTCATAGACTCATGACAGAAAACTTCCCTGGTAAAGAAAAAGAATTTGACATTCAGAAAAGTGAGGCATATACAATTCCAATTAGCCACAATCAAAAACCATCTGTTGTTGGGTATATCATAGTCAAGATTCCTGAAATTCAAAATAAAAATAGAATCTTAAAAGCTGTTAGGTAAAAGAAACAAATCACCTACAAACAAAAGCCCATCAGAATCACAGCTGACTCCTCAGCATAAATCCTCAAGTCAAGGAAAGTTTGGAGTGAAGTATTTCAAACTCCAAAGGAAAACAGCCTTCAACCCTGATTGATGTACCCCGCAAAACTGTATTTCAAAACTAATGGAGAAATGAGATACTTCCATGACAAGAATATCTGAGGAAATTTGTGATAAGCAAACCATCACTCCAAAATGTTTTGATGGACATTCTAGGAGAGACAAGAAGGACAACAACTCCATGAACTTCCACAGAGGGACTACACCAGGCAAGACAAACAATTAAACAGAGGGCAGGGAAAAAAAGGGGGAGCCAACAACAGGAAAATAACATGACAAGGATAAGTCAATACATAGCAGTTAAAACCATCAATGTTAATGGTCTCAATTCACCAATCAAAAGACACAGACTGGCAGAATAGATTAAGAATGAAGATCCAACAATATGCTGCACACAAGAAGCACATTTAATTCAAAAAGAAGTTCATAGACTGAAACTCACAGGAAGGAAAACAACACTCCATGCAACAGGAACCCAGAAAAAAATCGGGAGTAGCCATTTTTTTGCAGATAGAGTAAATTTCAAGCCAAGACTGGTTAAGAGAGCTAAAGCAGGTAAATACATCCTTGTAAATGGAACAAGACAAGAGGAAGAGATAACAATCATAAATATATATGCATTAAATGCCAGTTCATGCAATTTTATAAAACAATATTAATAAGCATAAAAATCAAATAAGCACTAATACAACTATATTGAGAGACCTCTATACCCCACTGTCACAAAAAGGCAGATCAACTAGACAAAATATAAATAATGAAATATTAGAACTGAACCAAGTTTTTGAAGAAATGGATTTAGTAGATGCTAATAGAGTGTTCCACCCCACAACATCAGAATATATATTATTTTCAGCTGCACATGGGATGTTTTCCAAAATAGAACACATACCAGCTCATAAAACATGCTTAAGTAAATCCAAAGGAATTCAAATTATCCCATGCATATTATCAAACCATAATGCAATGAAATTGGAAATCAATGGCAAAAGAAACCACAAGAATTTCATAAACATGTGGGAATTAAATGGCACCCTCCTGAATAACCAATGGGTCACATATGAAATTACAGAAGAAATTTGAGAGTTTCTACAATTAAGTGATAACAACAATACAACATACCAGAACTTATAGGACAAAATAAAAGCAGTCCTAAGTGGGAAATTTATAACAGTGAATACCCATATCAGGAAAACAGAGCAAGTGCCTGTACACAAATAACAAACTCACTGAGAGAGAAATCATGGAAACACCTTTTACAATAGCATCAAATGAAATGGAATACCTCGGAATCAATCTAATAAAGGTTATAAAAGACCTGTACATTCAAAATTACAGTACTCTGAAAAAGAAGATTGAATGTGATATCCAAAAATGGAAAGATATCCCTTGCTTTTGGCTAGGAAGAAGCAATATAGTAAAAATGACCATACTTTCAAAACTGTTATACAGATATAATGAAATTCTGATAAAAATTCCAATCATCTCACAGAATTAGAGAAAAAAAATTCTGAAATTCATTTGGAACCAGAAGAGACCTAGAACAGCAAAGGTAATTCTGGGCAACAAAGTCAAGGCATGGGGTGTCACAATCCTTGACCTGAAATTATGCTATAAGGCTACTGTGATAAAAACATCATGATACTAGCAAAACAAAAGCCAGACATAAAGATCAATGAAATAGATTAGAAGATTTAGAAACAACTACAAACATACTCACCTTATCTTTGACAAAGGTGCAAAACACATTCACTGAAAGAAATATGGTCTCTTTAAAACATGGCACTGAAAAATTGGTTCTGCACATGCCAAAGATTAAGATTGGACCTATATCATTCACCATGCACTATATTAAATTTAAAATAGATCTAGCATCTAAAAATTAAAACAGAACCATTAAATCTGCTGGAATATAGAGTAGGTAAAACTCTTAAAGACACCGATGTAGGCAGAGAAGTTACAAATAGAACCCTGACCACACAGAAACTATCACAAAGAATCAACAACTGGGACCTCATCTTATTGAAAAGCTTTTGTATAGCAAGAGAAACCACCAATGGAGTGAAGAGATAACCTACAATATGGGAAAAAATGTTTTCTAGCTGTTCCTCAGACAAAGCATTACTATCATTAACATATAAAGAAATAAAAAAAGTCAGACCTCCCAAATTTAAAAATCCAATCCAAAAATGCTCATCTGAAATGAATGCACGCTTCTCAGATGAAGAAATAGAAACAGAAAATAAATAGATGAAAAAATGTCGAACATCTCTGGTCATTTGAGAGATGAAAATTAAAACACCACTGAGATTCCATCTCACTCTGGAAAGAAAGTCTATTATCAAGAAATCAACCAATAATAAATGTTGGTGAGGCTGTGGGGAAAAAGGAACACTTCTCCACTGTTGGTGGGAGTGTAGGCTGGTGCAACCACTGTGGAAATCAGTGTGGAGATGTCTCAGAAAATTAGGATTGAAGGTTCCATTTGACCCAGCTATTCCTCTTCTGGGTATCTTCCAAGAAGAATTAAAAATATCATACTACCATGATATATGTGCACCCATGTTTATAGCAGCTCAGTTTGTAATAGGTATATCATAGAAACAACCCAAATATACATCAACTGAGAAATGGGTATAAAAGATGTGGTCTTTTTATACAATAGAGTACTACTCAATCATAAAGAAAGATAAATTGGGTACTTTTATAGGTAAATGGATGCAATGCAAGACCATACTCATAAGTGAAATAAATCAGACACATATATATAAACATCATATTGTCTCCCTAGTGTTAGAAGCTGAAAGAATAAACAAGATCCAAAATGTACAATAGATATTCTAAAATAGGAAGAAACATCAAAAAAAAAAAAAAAGAGAAACTGGGATGGGGGAATGGAGAAAAGAAGGAATGGAAACTATATATATATGATAGTTATACTACTAATGTCTCTTAGTTCATTGAAAAGAAAGGTTTGTGCTAATATTGTTTGGACAATTAAATGCTGATATCTTGTACTCTGAGTAATTAATTTAAAGATAGCAATATATGTTACTCTTCTATTATCTTATTTTGAAATTTTATTTTTTTCTCTTTAAAATAAAATAAATAAAAATAAGATAGCATATTCCTGGTGGATGTGAAAAATTGTTTTCGATAGTCTTTATGTCTCATTTTTCTAATGTCTAACGAATGATGTTCAACAACTTTTCATGTGTTTATGACCATTGGTATGTACTCTTTGACAAGTTCTTTGGTTCATTAATTATATTTTGATGTTGAATTATAAATGTGCTTCATGTTGTGGATGTTAGACCCTCATCAGATAACGATTTGCAAATATTTTCTCCCATTCTTTTGGACGTGTCCTTGCACTCTATGTAGAATTCTTTGAAACACAATTTTTTTAACTTGATAAAGTACAGCATAGCTGGTTTCTTTTTTCTGTTCCTTGAGCTATTGGTGGGATATTTATGAAACCATTAGCTAACTTAAAAATCACAAAGACCTGTTCCTGTACTTCCTTCTAAATGCTTAGTTTTGCTCTTCTATTTAAGTGTTTCGTTCATTTTGAATTAATTTTTGTACATATTGTAAGATTGGAACCAAATTCATTCTTTGCACATAGATAGTTGATTGTTTCAGAATCATTTATTATAAAGAGCATTCTTTCTCAGTGAATGATCTTGGCAGTCTGGTGAAAAATGAATTGATCCCAGATAAATGGGTTTATTTCTAATTTTTTTATTCTATTTCATTGAGCTATGTGTCTATACATAAATGCCATATATATGTCATATATATATGCCACTCCCACACTGATTTAAGTGATGTTTTATTGTAGTACACTTTGAAATAGGGAAGTCTGGATCTTACTTTTTTAATTACATTTATTGGTGTGATGTAGATACACACAATTCAGTGTACATATTTTACATTTACTTGACTGAATTGATTTAAAAATATTTTAATATTTGTATGCCATGAAGAAAATTATTATCATTATCATTATTTTTCATTATCTGAATTGAGCCCAGAGCCTCACATAGAGCTGCACCCTAGCCCTTTTCCTTTTTTTATTTTGAGACAGGGTCTTACTAAGTTGTTCAGCTGGCCTTGAGCCTATGACCTCTTACCTCAGGAGTATGTCACCATGCCTGACAAGGGATTGTCTTCTATTCTTTTGAAGATTACTCATTGCTTGTGAAATGCAGTTGACCTTATGTCTTACATCTTTGCTGAACTTGTGCATTAAGCTTGACGGTGTTTAACAGTAGATTCCTTAAACTTTACTATACAGTGATCATGCCATCTCTTAATAGAGAGATTTACTTCTTATCTGGTTTGGATACTTCTTTATTTAGTCAGTTTTGTTTCTTAATTTCCTAGCTTGAATTTCCAGTATAATGTTTTATAGAAAAAGAGAGAATAAACATCATTGTCTTTTTCTTGATCTTGAGGTTGAAAAGTTTTCATTCTTTCACCATGAAGTAAAACGTTAACTATGATAGGTTTTCCAAATATGTCCTTTGTCAGACTTAGGGATTTCTCTTCTAATTGTAGTTTGTTGACTGGTTTTGTTGTTTTTGTTTGTTTTCATGAAAGAGTGTTACATTTTGTCAAATAATTTTTCTGTGACTACAGAGGTGACTGTGTGGGATTTTTCTTTCATTCTTTAATTTGTTGTATTATAGAGATTGATTTTTTTGTATTGAATTATGTTTGCATATGTGGAATAAGTCTCAACTGGTCATGGTAATTAATCTTTTAGTAAGATGTGGTATTTGGTGTGGTAGTGCTTTTCTGATAATTATTGCATGTATACTCATGCAAAATACTGGTCTGAACTTTTATTTCTTGTGAAGATTTTGTCTCAATTTAGTAGTAATAGCCTACTATGAATGAAATGAATGAAGTATATTATTTTCATTTATAGCTTTTAGAAGAATTTGAGAAGGAGTGGTATTAACTCCTCTTTGAAGTATTTCGTAGAACTCACCTGTGATTATCAAGTATAAAAATTAAAATATTAATACCTCTATATTATCTTTACATTGAACACAGTAACTATACCCAAATGAAGAGAAAGAAAAGTGAAAGTGTATTGACTCCCCTAAATGAGAAGATTTTTGGATGAGTCAGGTTTCAGGCATAGAATCTCAAAAGATTAAAATGATGCCCCAATGAATCTGTTCCTTTTCATCCACCTCAGAACTGCTCCCTTTCCTCTATGAGACAGCAAGCATCAGACAACAACTTTGTATTTCTGGAATCATAGTCCATAGCTAAATGATGCTGAAAACAATAAATATTGAAGCCTTTTAGTTGGCTCTCTGTCCTTTGATATTCTTAACTTTTTTACTGTTATTACATGAAAATGGCCAAGTTTAGTTTTTAAAAAGCTATTTGTATTCATTATCTTTCTGCTTGATATAGTTTTCCTGCAAATTCTGTGTGACTGACTTTATTACTTCATTGAAAATCAGCTCAAATGCCACTTCAGGGTGCTTCTGCATTGAGGTAATCTAAAATACTAACAATTGCTATTCCATTACTCTATTTTCTTTGAAATGATTAGTTCTAATCATATATATATCATTCATTCTTTTGACTGTATTTTCATTAAGATATAAGCTACATGTGAGTAGATGCCTCATCTTTATGACACATTATTGCATCTCAATTTTTAGAATAGTACCTGGAATTTATTATGCAATTCCTAAACCTATCATTGAATTATAAGGACTCTCAAATTACTATTTAA
>RJWT010016620.1:0-19747 GCA_004365215.1 Cuniculus paca | reverse complement strand
AGAATCAGGAGGTGTGGATCTCTACTAACTTCAGCTACTAACTTTAGTTTGTCATAAGTTGTGATCTCCTTGTAGGCATCAAAATCCTGACACATACAGGCTTCACGTAGTATGAACTAAGCAGTTCCAGTGACCATAGTACTCAACAGAAGAACATAGGAAGCAGACAATGGAACTGGGAAATAGTCACCATGGAAGGAACCTGTAAAAATAAAGAAGAAGATTGGGGTGGAGCATTTACCACGGCCTCTGCAGTCTATCATTTGCACTGCTGAAATTTACTCACAGGGGTCAATGAGCCTACTCTAACAATCTTCAAGTTGGTGGCCAGTTGCTGTTGGATGGATGGGTCCTTTTAGTGGTAATTTTTGTCTCAGACTACCTTTTACTGGAAGCATTTGTAGTACAGATCCTTCAATGACTGAAGTAGTGTCTCTTGTCAGGATGAAGGTTGGAAGAAAAACCAACAGTCATCTTTAAGTTTGGGGTTTTTTCTAAATTTAAGGTCCATCAGCTGTGTACTTACACACATCATGGAAAATGCAAGTTGCAATTCTGCAATGCTCTTGAGCTATGGAAGAGGAATAAAATTATCAAGCTTATGCTGTTAGATAGGCTAAGTGACCGTGTGCTGTGTCTCTGACACAAGAGTCTCCTGTCTCTTCCAAGAATCTTGAATTTGTAAGGCTGACTAGGTATTTTGGTAACAGTGTTTAGTCTCAGGACATTTGCAACCACAATTTTGAAAAGCCTTATAACATTAGAATTAATGAAGTATAGGGACATCTCACTTCAATTTCTAAGCCTGAGGATATAACTGATATTCATCCTCTGCTTCCTCTACCACCCATCCAAGATTCTTACCAATTTTAGCACACACTATTTTTCTAGTGAAGTAACACAGAATTTGAGCTCTAAATGACTTTTTCTTACCTTATTTCTTGTTAGGCAGAACTTGAAACATTAATCCACTTTCATACTATCTATATATTAATGAACCAAAAATTGTCCTATATTTTTTGATTTATTGATTTTCTTGGATAACTGTCATCTCATGTTGCGGCTATTGTAAATTTAAATACAGGAAAAACTTGCGGCCTCTGTTGAAAATGAACTGCCTTCAGTTCAGTAACCCAAGAAATTGGTCCTGAGACTCATGGAGCTTAGAGTTCCAAAGACAAAAGCCCAAGTTCCTCCAATAGACTGAGCACAAGAAACCCATTCTACCTTCACATCCTCCTAACTGGTGTATCTATTTTAGCAAATAGAAGCAAATAATATTTTAGAATTCATATATGTCGCATTCTAATACAGTATTTTCAGCTTCACAGTGTCATGTCCAAGTTGAGTGATCTAACAAAGTCTTTAGAAACCATTCCAATATTTTAGCTTGTTGACAGATTCATAATGGCAGGATATAGGATGCAACTGAGGGAATTCCACACCAATGTGTGCTTCATCATACTTCCTTTTCCTCACAATTGCCTCTCTTAGGTGACAATTTTATAATGTCTTACACTGATAAACCAACAAGTTTAAACTCTCTTTGCACAAGCGTTCTGAACCTAACTTTTGCTCTAACAGCTAATATTTTGTGCCCATTCTCATAGGATTATCCATAAACCTCTTCCCTACTTTAATCCCCAATATTTTGACTTTTTCTAACTAATCACTCTATTTACAGTATCCTAAATGCTAATGTATTTCTTTTTCTCAGAGTATTTCAACTTTCATGAAAATTTCATAGGCAAGTATAATAATGCTTGGATTGCTACCACTGGGTTATTTTCTGTTAAAGTTGTTCTTTATTTTTTATTAGTACAAGTTTGTAGTGTTAATAGTCCTTGTAGGGAATTGGTACATGTGTGCTATTCTTTAATGCTACCTCTTACATGGTAGCAATATTCAGCTCACTCACATATTCAACTGACCCCTAACTGAACCAGTCCTCAGTATTTTCCTCCCTTGCTAACTAATTTTATGAATCCAATCTTAACTGAGGTAGAGGTATTGTTACAAGAAATGTAACTGATACTGATTTGTATTCATGTAACTTACTTATACTCCCTAGAAATACTATGACTGAAACAGTGTTGAATAATTTCTAAAACAGAATAAAGTTCCACTGTGCCATTCTGACAGTTTATGTATGCATCGTCTCAGTTTATGAGCAGACTCAGTTTCATTGTCACTCGATACGACTTTTTCAGGTGTTGCCTCTCATCTATGACACAGTAGAAAGCTATGGCACACTTTTCAAAATATAGTAGCATTTATTATTACTAGTGAATCTCTACCGAGGAAGGTATGGCCATGCTCCAGAACCTTAGTGGTCTACACTATAATCAGCTACTGCAGTTGGCAAAACTCTGCATATAGATGTTTGGGCCTGAAGTGGATTTATTTTTTCCTTTGAGCTCAACTCAAAACAGAGAACACTTTGAGGCTTCCTTCCCAGATATGAGTAGGTCCAGGAATAAGAGTGTAAGAAGAAAAAAGTCCTTCCTTTCAAGAACCAAAAAAATCAATTTGCTATTTCAATAACTGCAAATCAACTGTTGGAAGCCATGTGTGTAACACACAGAAAAGTTTCCACATCGAGAATAATTGCTTTAATTAGCTCCCTATCTAAATATGGTTAAATAGCCCAAAATCTTGGATCATGATACTTTTATTTTTTTCCAAGAGCATACAAGCAAGTGAACGTGTGTTTGATGGGAATTGCTATTTCCGAATTTTTGAGGATTTTAAGGATTTATATAATTTATGCTATAAATTCTTTTAGTCCTCAGGTGGAAAACCTGACTAGAAAGATTTTAGCAAGGCACTAGCTGTGTTTGTCTACTTGACAAGGTTCAGAAACTGAGGAAATAATCGTACCTTGGTTCTGGTATGAAGCCATATGAAACAGACTTAGCCAATGTTCCATTTATGACTGGACTTGATATTCATTCATCCTGACAAGAGACTGTAATGATAGAGCTCAGATTCTTACTTAACAGTTGTTGAAAAATATGAAAATTTTTCCTACTCTAATGGTAAATGTACATAGGATCCTTTAGAGAAGAGCGGGAGTATTCATTTTACAGACTCATGTGTGTCATTACAGCATTCATCCTTAGTGAACTAAAATAGTAGTAGATGATGGAACTGTGCAGATGACCAAATATGACAACTTGGTGTGAAATAGTCAAATTCCTATGAAATGTTACTGGCTTTGTCCTATCTATTGACATTGAGGGCAGTAGAGAAATTAAATTTTATCCTTTTTAGGTGCTATCTTTCCAACTCCAAAACCACATTGATATGTTAGCAATTTCAGAGACTCACACAGGTCAACTCTCTCTGGTTTTCATTATTACCCTCTCGTCACTTATGTTAACTATGACAGCTGAATGCCACTGGCTTCTGTTAGTCTGAAATAATCTGCACTGCCACTCTGAAGATAAGCTTTTGGCTACTTTTCATACCTACAACTAAGATCTTCTTAGAGATGCTGCCAACCTTAGCCCTCCATTGGTGCATTCTTTATAGCTTCAATAAGGAATTGTCACTTAGATTCTGGGGGAGAACATATTCAGATAGTCTTCCAATTCTCATGCCATAAATCCTCTCTAATGTGGCCACTATCGTGAGTTATCTCACTCATTTTTCAATTTCCTGTCAAGGCAGTGAGGATTTCATCTTTTTCCAAGCTTCAAGAAGATTGGTTATTTGAAAGATGACTCAATTATCTGTTCCTTTCTGTATTCACTTCTTTGTGTTGTAACTTTGCAGCTTCCCCCAAGAATAAGCAGATGTAGTGTTTTATTCTTTGAATCTTGACTGATTCTCTTACTCACTGACTGATAGAATACAGTGAGAGGGATGTTGTGTCTGTGACTAACTTATAACTGAAAAGCCTTTCACACTTTCATCCTTTTACTTGAACTTCCATCACATCATCTCACTATGAATTAACCTCTTGAAGGAAGAGGGACTAAAAGAATCAGCCAAGGCAAGCACAGACCTGCTACAATCAGACCATGTGTCTGCTAGCAGCATATGCATGATCATCCACTCAACACAATCTAGACTTCAAAAAACTATCCAGTTGACTATTGGTTTTTGAGTAAGTGGTTGCTTTCTTAACTCATTAGGTTGTGCATGTGTGTATGTGTGTGTGTGTTTTATTATGCAACATGATATGAAAAACTGATACAGAACAATTCAAAATTTTTATTACAATTGATTTCAGATATCATTGCCAGGTTTTCATCCTGGTAAATTAGAAGTCGCTCCCATGTCAACAAATTCTCGTGATGACCAGCTGTATATTTTGTTCTTACTTGCTCAGTTGACTATCATCAAGGACAAATCCCACAGGTTTCCTCCATGTTCCTGCTGTTACATGTTTGCCTGTTTGTTATGGTTTGTGTCTGGGTGTTACCCCAAAGCCTCAGGCAGTCATGGAGGTAGCTGAATCTAGCATTTGTGATTGGTTTGTTGTTTAGTGCTGGGATTGGTGGTATGAGTGCTGCACCCACCCAGGGGCAGGTGGCTGGCATACAATATAAGGGAGGAAAGGAGGCGTGCTTTTGCCCTTTTTACCCCGTTCGCTCTTGTTGTTTGTGGCTGCCAGGAATGGTTGCCCCTGTACCATACCACCCTGCCTTGGAGCCAGCTGAGTATGGACTAAAACCCCCAAAATTGTAAGCTAAATAAACCTTTCCTTCCCTACTTTTGGGTGTCAGGTATTTTGTCTCGGCAACAAGAGAAAAGTAACCAAGACACCATTACACAGTTTTTAGGAAATTATTCCTTTTTTCCCATTTAATAGATCACAACTCTCACTTGATACACACTGATATTTAGATTTAGCTATTGACTTAGAAAGTAGAAGGTAAAAGATCAAGAGCAAAAGCATCATTCATACTCATCCACCTTAGGTAAGGCCATCTTTTATTTCCATGAATTATAATTTTCCTTTGCTACAGCAAGAGAAATGGGATGATTTCCACAAATTAGAGGGCTAAGAAGAACTTTAGTTCAAGTCTAAGATTTATCCACACAGTGTCCTCTCTTTGGTCTCCAGTTCCTAGATCTTTCTTCCAAATCTTGATTTTTCTTTTCTGTGACCATATTCCTTGGATATGAAATTACTACCTGTTGTAGTTCTACAACTCAAAAAATAAAAACATGGGTTTAGTTTTCAGCACTGACTTTGTGTTGTCAAGTATATAAACCTCTTCAAATTTGGTCATGAAGAATTTCTGGCTTTCAGAGTGACTTGAAATGATTTTTTTTTATTGATCTAAGCCTGTCATTATCCTTCTTCAAGGGTTGTAGGTCAATAAGCAAAAATGTAGGCAATTCCAAAACTTTATTACCCAACTATGTTTCAGGTGCTAAAGTTATTGGATCAAGCATTGCTTTCCTTTGTGCTTTTTCCTCATTTCATTCTCTACAAGTGAAAACATAAGGAGTTATGATGTTTCAGTTCAGGACACATCATCACCACCACAAATACTCCTAGCAGTGGGGTACTAGGTTCCCTGATTCATTCCATTATTTCTTCATGATGACCACAATTTTTAGTATCTTGGTATGGATTTCCTTTAAAAAATGGGTAAATGTTCAGGATGCATCATTCTTCTGGAAGATAACTGCAGAAGAGCTGAGTGCATTAGGGAAATGAGACAGAAGAACCCAGGCTCACAGGACACAACACTAGTTTAATGCATTGCTGTCACCATTTGAAATTCATAATAATATTAGCTTTCAAATGTAAGTATGTGAGTGATAAGCAAAGTATGTTGCAAGTGACGTGGTAAACTAGAAAGCGTGTGCATGAGCAGATCTGATACGTGTGCTGTGCATGTCCAGTCCTCCTTACTGTCCAGTCACGTGGAAACTTTGTCATGTCAAATGAGTACACAATGTCAAAACTGAGAGTTCAGAAAGACAAGATATCTCATGAGGCTCTAAAATTTAAAAACTGTAATGGAAGACTCAAGAGATGAATTTAAATGGCCTAAGGCATTAAGGAAAGAGACAACATTTCAATGAGAGAAAAAAGAGACAAAAGATAGAGAGAAGGAAATAATGAGAGCTTTAAAAACTCACAATCATAGATTTACAAATAGTCAAATTATTCAAAATAGTTTCCAGTGCTGATTGGTTTTCTAAGGATCTTCTATAATACTTTGGAGTGAATAATTAGTCAATAAATTCAATATGGTTTAGAAAGAAGTTCATAATCATAACCTTATTAGCTATTTTATGAGGAACTATGAGTGAAAATACCATAATAGATTATTAGAGGAAGGGAATAATTTGTTTTATGTTTTAAGAATTTTGTATGATTACTAGTAAAGACATATCTACGAAAAATAATATAGACCTGAAAACAAGTCTAACTTTATGTTACTTGATAAAATTATTTTGATGATAACATAAAGTAATATCCATACTCGGGATACAAGTATGGATACAAGTAATATTAGTCATTGTAATTATTTCTCAAAGAGAGAAAACATTTTGAATATTTTAAATACATGTCTAAAGCACTTTTCAGCAAAGTATGCAGAATATATTTTATTTCATGTTTGCAATTCAGTATCCTTAAGGAAATGTCGGCAAATTCAGTTCAAGAAAAGGAAGTAAACAAAATTCATTCAGATATTCAGTATTCACAAATAATGATTCCTAACTTTAGGTTATATATTTTCCAAATTTTAGTTAAATAAAAGAACTTTGAAAATGCCCATATTCTGGTCCTACTATCTTGTGACTGTGTTGTCTTTTATGGTAGAAGAAATTTTACAGATGTGATTATGTTTAAGTACTTGACATGCCTTATTTTGGATTGTTGAGATGCACCCAATCTAATCACACCTATCCTTAAAGGTAGAAAGCACCATAATTGCAGGCAGGAGAGCTCCAGTATGAGGAAGACTCAACACAAGGAAGACTCAACACAAGATGTAAGAAAAAATCATGATCCAATGCATGTTGATACATCTGAAAATAAGAGAAAGACCTAACCAATAATTAAAGACAAACATCAATTCAATAATCTTGAGGAAGGGAATTCTGCTACAACCCAGAGGAACAGGAACTAGATTCTCCTCTAGAGCTTTTTAAGATTAAAAACCTTCCCGACCCGTGAATTTTAGTTTAGACTGTTGATGTGCAGAACCGCAAATTAATAAATTCGTTTCATTTATTGATATTTTGTAGTATTTTGTACCAATAGAAAACTGATACGCAAGTCATTTGTTTATTTTTTCTTCCCACTCATATACAAGATTTTTAACAAAAATTTTGTGACTTACTTAATATTTTGTATCTTGTTTTACTTACTTTATAATGTACCATGATCATGTTTTCACAAGCAATATAACATTATTAGTTAAGAGTACAGTTTCATTAACCAGATTTTCTCAGTTAAAAGCTGTGTCTCCTTCACTGATTAGACCAGAATTTTTTACTACACAAATTGAAGAGATAAAAGTAATACTACTTCATTGAGTTGATGTGGAAATGTAATTTCTTCATGTATGTAAACTAAGTCCAAAAACATTAAGCATACATTAAAAAACATGACAAATAGTAGCTTTTAAATGTTATTATTATACTTTATTCTTACCTATATAAATTTAACTCTAAAATTACTACAGTACCTTAAATTTCAAGTACTTTGCAATTATAAAGGCTAAACAATCCATAACCCAAGATATTTAGTTGCATGTTGTGTGTCTTTACCTATTTAACAAACTGAAAAGGAGGAGGTTTGAAATAATCACCATTTAATTAGATCACAGTGTTATGGTTTATCACGGTAGTTATTCTGAATTGGGCCAGCTCGGTTCATCTCTCTTAGTCTCACTCTTGCATCCATGCTAAGTAGGTCGATTAATTGATGGTTAGATGTCTCAGTAGGATCTTTCACATGCATGGTCTGGAGACTGTTATCTAGACTGATCTTGTGGCTACCACGATCTGACAGGCTAAGAGGGCTTCTCACTGCAGCAGGGTCCAGAACCTGAGATGGTACAAGACCGAAGAAGCCCTAGGCAACTGTTTAAGGCCTCTGCTTCCATCCTTGGCTAATATGGTACATGCAGAACAACTCACAAGCCCAAGTCTACCTTCAGAGTCCAAGGATAGGTCACAGGATAAGGGGGACACAGATGGGAAAACAGCTGTGGCCACGTTCAACATCTACTATGAAGTGTATTTTATTTTACTTTTTCTTAAAGATGAATAATGTTGGATTACTGATAATTTCAACTTGTGTAAAAAAACTCAAAGCCATATGTCTCAGGTTATATTTTTTCAAAGAAATATTTTTGATAATTTAGTTTATAATAATTAAAAGGTCAGTATCATTATGTGAGGTAATATATAATGCAGAATTTGGTTAATTTTTTGCTAAAATTACAATATATATTATTCTAATATTTATTGTAGGTTGCAAAATAATATAGATAGATGATAGATAGATAGCATTCAATTATAAATTTCAAATTATTCTCCTTAGTGATTTTTTAGCCACGTATATTTTAGAATGTATTGAATTTTATAATTGAACTACATTTCACTGTTATTGCTTCCATTTTCTTACTGTTCAGTTCCAGTGATAAAATGTCTCTACTTAATTTAAATGCTGCAGACCATCATTCCAGTAATAGAACATAATAGAAACCACAAATTAAGCAACAGGTAAGTGAGTGTGAGTGTGTGTGTGTGTAAAGCAGTTAGATCACACACAAAAGCATAATTACAGAGAGAATGCGGCACAAGAACCTACTATCCATTGTTAGTGATGTCTGTGCTAAGTTCCTCTGAACACTAATTCTTAGATTTGCAGAGGCTTGTACAAATAAATGCTACCCAATTTTCACAACAAAACTAATTGTTTTCTTACTATACAGTGCCAAACTGTGGTAAGAATTCAGTGACAATTCAGTAATTCTATTGTTAAATTTAGTGTTTACTCAATCTATTTGAAATTACAACTGTTAAAATACCTATTTTATTACATGCAACATTTCCCTCTTGTTTTAAAGCACTCAGATCAAAAGCACCTTCTGTTTAATAATCTAACTTTTTAATGATGGAATTTTGTTTGTGTATGTTATTTAGACCTATATTTGCAAATGGTATCAAAATATAGATGAAAAAATCAGCATTTTTTTAATGGCATGGATTCTATACACTTCATGTGACTTGTATCCTTTTGTTTCATAGCATATGTATTTTCTGAAAATAATACTTTTTGATGCTGTGTATTGAAATTAATGTCAACAAAATGAGCTTTCCTGAAGCTCTATGCTCCTTTTATTCCTCTATTTTGGGACAAGAACCATTATATCCAGAAATATTTTTTACTAAGACTTTCACAGTTTTCAGTGTTAAAGGCAAGACAGTTCTGGATAAGAATATGAAACCCTGGAAAAGGAAGAAATAATTAGTAACCAAAGATCCAAATAACGTTGTCATTTTAGGTGTGACCCAACATCACTTTTAAGACCAATACATTCATTCCCCAGCACCACACACATACACACAAAATAACAAATTCATACTAGAGGCAATGGAAATATTTATATATGCCACACAGACTAAGCATATGTCCAAGACATTTAGTTCAGTGGCAGACAAATGAATATTGAATCCATTTGTTCTCCTTGTTGTAAAATCCAGGGATTTTTTTTTCCTATGACTGGATTCACTGTGGAGTATAGTGCCCACTCTTTCTGGTAAACAAGAGCAGTTTTGCTGGTAGAAGAATGAAAGTTGTAGTCTTTCTCAATGTTACCTCATGATCGAGATTTAGAAGACCAAGCAAAATACTGTGGTTTCTTGAAGTATATGTTATATAAAAAAGGGACTTGTTATTTTAAAAAAAAACTTGTGTTATAAAAATGTACAATGTGCTTTAATTTATTTTTGAAAAAGAAAATTTTCTAAGCAGAAATACTGGAAGTGTATGCTTCACATACGTGCCTGTAATCTTGATGGTGTTGACAGCATCCTATTACCTTAAGCAAACATTTCAGTCAAAAAATGTGCTCAAAATGGGATGAAAAGGTATCTATTGTCTGAAGTTAGGAAGAAATGCTTAAATAAGGGGAGATTTATGCAATTCAGTAAAATTTATTGAATTATTCCCTTTACTCGACTTTCCTACTGTAGTAATCTTTCTCACACACAATGCTCTTGCTTTCAAAACAATCTTGTTGGTTTTGATGGTTTGGCTTAATCATCAATATGATTGGGTTGGGAGCCACATAGTGGATTAGCAAAGTACCCTGCTGGGGCTTCCTGGGTGGTCAAGGAGGTCACCTGGGTCCTGTGCCTGGTCGGTGGCAGCTTGCCCTCTCCTGCTGTTCTCCGTCTACTTCTTCACTGCCACGAAGTGAGCAGCTTTGCTTCTCCACACAATTTTACCACGGTAGTTCATGAGCAAATCCCGTGACTGAATCCAACGTACAGGTAAAGTTAAACCTCTGCTCTTTTATGGTATGGTTATTTGGTATTTTGTATTAGTATCAGGAAAGTTGATTTACCCATATTCCAAACTTCTTGAATTAATCTCTCCTACTCTATTGTCTCTTGTTTTATATTTTCCAAAGAAAATTCCTTTAATTTCTCAGTTGATCCAGCTATCTCTTATACATTAGTCCATTGTGAATAATAAGGCCACAAAAAGTGGAACATGCCATCTATATTTGCAGCTTGGAGATAATTTTTATAGAGGATTTGGAAGGTTGAAAATAAGAAAGCATTTTATCAACTATATTGGGGCATACAGAAGTTCTAATTAGATGCACTAACCAATGGTTTTTCTTCTAAATGTTTTGCTTTCACCAGTACATTATTTTTACAGTAACCCATAGATGCAATGGAACGTAAAACACGTAGAAGTTTAATACCTTGCCACAGCACACCCAGTAAGTGGCATGGTTTACCTTCAGGCTTTAACTAGGAAGTCACATTATCAAATGCTAAACTATACTCTAAGTTAAACTTTACCTGTGATAATCATTCGGCTGCCTATCAGACAGGATTGAGGTCAATCAGCAAGTAAAGATGAACTTGAGCTATGAAATAAAATTAACCTCTTGAGAAGAAGGGAATCCCCACACACTTCTCCTTTAACTAGAGCTGAAGAAGAAAACAATCCTTTAGTGACTAGACAGAAATTTAGAATGTATTCTTTAAGCTTTAGCCCTGAAACATAAGACTAACTTTGCCATTGAGGCACAGAAACACAGGTCTGTCAGGCCCACATTTATTCTTTAGAATATTTCTATTGGTGAATTATTGATTTTAATTCTCTGAGTTTTATTATAATGATGGGTACCTAACAAAAAAAATCACATAAATAAAGTATTGAGTTTTTAACACTTACTGTTTATTAAAAAGCATCAAAATTTTCAATATCAACTAGTTTGGGGTGTAAAAAGTCTAAAAAGGAACATCAGAAATAAATTCTGACATGAAATACAATGAAAACACCAATAGCATGCTACAAAAAAAATCTTTACTTCAATTGTCACACCTAAGGCAGTCTGCACACATGACAACTGCATGTTCCACATGCAAGTATTGCTTACACTGACAGTGTGCAGGTTTTGTTTCCCGTGCTTTCTTAATTTTTTAAAATTTTAATCTTAAAGAGGATAAAACCAAAGAAAATGAAACAGAGTAAAACCAATCAAAAACGAATCAGTGTAAGTGATACAGGACTTCAAGACATTACAAAATCAGCAATAGTTACCATAGTGCCTTTTGTTGTCTTCAAAATAGCTGCAGATACTTTCGGACATAGTAAAAATCAAACAGAACAGAACAGAATAGAACCAATAAAAACAAAACTATGGATACAATAAAAGACTTCAAGACAAGACAATAGTAAATCCAAAATCGCTACCATAATATATCTTGCTATCTTTGAAATAGCTGCTCGTGACATCGGATACAACATAAACAAAACAAAAGAGAATAAAATCCAACCCAACAACATAATGAAAATGATATAGGACTTCAAAACAAGACTATAGGGAATCAACAATGACTGCCACCCTCAGAAGAAGATACCCCTATATACCAAACTGCATATTGCTATCTTCTGAACAGGTGATCAGACCTAAGCCTTTCCTCGTGAGTCAGCGCCATTCGTGGACTGCGGGGAGAGAGAACAAGAGAACAAGTCCTGTCTGCGAACCAGCACCATGCATAGGCCACAGTAGGCAGGAGCACAGCCAGAACCCTTCCCCTTCTGGCTTGCAGGCTGGCAAATGAGAAGTATCAATTCCCTCCCCCACCACCGCCCCCACTGTAAGCGACCGGGCTAATCCAGCGAAACAGGCTGTGATGATAGCTATTGAGGTGAAATGCAATTGGATGCCTGCGGTGCTTTGGTGTTTCACTGACCTTGCAGGTTGTGTCCTTTCTTATAGGGCATAGTTGACATCATTTTTTTCTGTTGTCGTTATAGGTCTTTGATATGCTGCACCTGCCTGTCAGCTCTCAAGTGTGGTCCACAATTTCTTTTGTGTGTTGTTCCCTGGACAGAAACATTGTTTTTCCTTTTCTGTAAATGATTTATGAACTACAGTGTCAATTCTCTAAAAAAATTTCTCTATATTTTGTAAAACTATTTACCTGTGTTTTGGGATTGAGTAAATATCAAACTGTTTACCTGTGTTTGGGATTGAATAAAACACAACCAGTGGCCAATGCTTTGTGTTTCAAGTGACATCAGAGTTTCTGCAAAACTCATCAGCAACATCTACTCCACCTTCAGTATTTTTGTGGAAAGTTTTCATCTCAGCCTTCTTTTTTGTCCGGGTTTTCTTACCAGTATTCCATCATGGTGAAATGTGCACATTCGCTGCACCAGTTCGCTTTTCCTTTGCTGTGTAAGAGGCCAATCTCACTCCTTTTTGAAATCCAAAGATTGCACTCTAATTCTCTGTTTTGAAATTGCAGCATTTCATTTGAAATTTCTTCTTTGTCCCTGTGTTCAGTTCCTGTGTTGATCAACTTGTGCTTTGTTAGCAAATGGAACATCATTTGGAAACTGGGAAATCAATTGTTGAATGTCACATTCTGATTAGTTTGGAAGATGTGAGCAACAAGTGGATTCACAACATCATTCAGTTTGTTTATACAAACAAGGAACTGATGGTTGAATTCCAAGATAAATGTCTACATTGAAAACATAATAAATCTTTGCATCTTCAAAGGCATAAATTTTTATGTCATATTTTGATTCATCACTTTTGTATAACTTTTAAATTCCATTTCAACACTTTCAACAATTTCAAATATTTCCTTTTCAACAGAAGGAAGCTTATGCTAGCTAATACACCATGCATATCATCATTCTTACTGCCTTAGTGATTTATAAAAAAGAAATCATTGGACAACTATTAAGTTTTATATTTTATTTTCAACAAGTATTTTTATATAGATAAATAATTTGGAATAATCCAGGTAATTCATAGTGTTTTGTAAAACAATACAGAAATGCAATTTGGAAAAGGTAAAGTTAGCTAACAATTCAGCCATGTTGAAATTACTCCTGCAATTTTAAAACAAAACCAATTTTTGAAAATAAGACACAACTGCATGATCACAAATATGAATTGACATAAAGTTTTATAATTTGATTTTTAAAGTTATTTTTCACATTGGTAACTAGTGTTGGTAACTGCCTGGCTTGAAATTTTTAAAACCTGTTCATTTATAAAATATTGATCTGTTGTTTTTCATCAACAGAAAGAGAGTTATTCTCTTTCTGATTAGCACCCCGCAGTTAAGATCAGCCTTGGCCTCTCCTCTCAGGACACCAGTCTTTTTGCCCAGTTTGGTGTTCAAAAAACATGCACCTATCTGCGACTTCTTTCTTCATGACTTAATGCAGAATTAGTATTACAGGAGAGAAAGAAAATGGGCCTGTAAACTTCCACTAGAGAGCCAAATATAGACTGCCACTTGCTTTGCAAATAAAATTATAGATTCAGCTGAGACAAGTTTTTATTCATGTGTTGTCTAAGGTTTGTGTTTACTTTGCCTTTGATTGTCGTTGCACTACACTGGTAAAGTCAAGAAGTTGTCTAGAGACTTCAAAGATGCAAAACATAAGTGGCTTAACATACGGGCCTTTATAGACAAAAATTTTCAAATACTATCTCTGGGGAGTAATTTGGCAGCAACCTCAAGATTCTCACTCTTTCCATAGTCACAGCCGGTTTCTGGGTACGAAGTCCAACATTGTTATTCTATGTCAAGTGTCAAAACTCAAAGTGTGCAATGCAGAGTGTAGATTCACCTGGGATATTATGAGAGTATTAGATAATATAACAAAAAGTACTGCCACGTTTTTAAATGAGAATATATTTTAGTATTACACTGTTTAAGCCTGAACTATACATTTAATTAACTTCAAACTTTTAAGTACAATCTTCAAAAGTCAGAAAATAGTTTCATGGATTTGGTCATGAAAATTAGAGTCATTTTTAGCACTCATTACAAAAAAAATAAGTTCAAAACAGAAAATAAATGAACAAATTATGGGGAGGAAGAAGGAACATTATTGAGTTGTACTCATTTTGAGGGGAAAATCTCATCTGTATTTTTAAATGCTATAAACATTATAAAGTATAGAATAGCCTTGATAAGAGAACACTTTCAGTGCTTCAGGGAAAGCTTCCCTTCTAATAGTTATAATATCTTTCACAAGACAAAGGCAAGTTATACTATACTTAAGATTTAAGTTAATGTATTCTTCATGAAAGTGACCATTAAAATATAGATTCTTTTTAACACATTTTCAGCTAAGTTTGGGTATAGTGTGAGATAAGATTCCATATTCATTATATGTATATATCCAGTTTCCTTAGTCCCATTACTGATAAGAATGTCCTTTCCACATACAGTGTTCCTACACACTTTTTCGGCAATCAAATGACTCAAAATGCTCGATTTTATTCTTGGATTGTTGTCATATTATATTGATTGATGTGTCTGCTTTTATGTCGGTACCATGTTGTTTTAGTTATAATAGTTTCATAGTTATTTTGAGATCAAGAATATATCTCCACATTGTCTTTACTCTAAGTTACCTTGACTATTTGAGATCTTTTCAAAGTTCATGAAAATCTTCCTATGGAAATAGTGACAGGAATTCCAATGAATCTGTAGATTGTTTTGCATATTATGGACATATTAACAATATTAATTGTAGCAATCCAAGAAATAGAATATCTTCCCACTTATGTAACACTTCTTCAATTTCTTTCAATAATGTTTTAGAATTTTCAGTACACATATCTTTCTCCTACTTGTTGTGTATGTATGTATATATTTATGCTACTGGGGATTGAACCCAGGACTTTCACAGTAAGCTAGATTCTCAGTCTTTTTATTATTTGTTTTGGGTTATGGTTTCAGTAAGTCAGAGAGCTGCTTAGGGTGCACACAAATTGGTGATTCTCCTGCCTTAGCCCCCCAGAGTGCTGAAATTACAGGCATGGGCCACTATGACCAGTTTAAATTTATTGTAAAGTACTTTTCATCATATTGTAGTTCGAATTATTTCTCAAATTGTTTTTCAGATACTCTACTGTTAATGTATAGAAACAAGTGATTTTTATTTGCTGAATTTTTAACTTAAAACTTTACTGAATTGTCAATGAGTTCTAGTAATTTTTTTTGGAGGTTTTAGGATTTTTATGTATATGGTCATGTTGCTATCAAGCAGATATAATTTTACTTCTTTCTTTTCTGGCATCTTTTATTTCTTATTCTTGACAACTGCTTCAATTAAGACTTTCAATATTGTTTAGCATAAGTAGAGAAACATAGCTTTGCCTTGTTACTGTTCTTAGAGGTAAAGCTTTTTTTTTTTTCCACTGTTGAGTGTGATGCTAAGTGAGGGCTTGTCCTATATAGTCTTTAGCATATTATGACGTGATACAGTCTTTCTAAATTTATTTTTAGAAACTTTGTAACATTAATGTGTGTTTAGTTTTGTCAAATACTTTCTGCATATCAATTAAGATGATCATGATCTAAAATGATTTTTGTCCTCCATTCAATTAATGCTTTTATTTACATATATTTGTGGAAAATCCTTACATAACTAGGACAAATCCTATTTTATTTTTTATTTGAACATAGTACACTCTCCTTAAAGAATTAAAACTGTAAACATACCAGAAGAAAACTAGGAGAAATCTCCATGACATTGGTTTAGAAGAATTTTTTTGCTAAGACTCCAAAATCCCCAGTAACAAAAGCAAAAATACACAAATGAAAATGCATCAAACTAAAAATCTTCTGCACAACCAAGAAAATAATTAACTGAGTAAATAGATAACCTACAAATATTTGGAGAAAAATTAACTTGCAAACCATAACTCAGAAAAGCGATAATATTCAAATTGTAAAAACAATTTAAACAACTCAGTAGCAAGAAAAGATATAACACAATTTAAAAATTAGAAAAAAACTGGTAGACAATCTTCAAAAGAGATTCAAGTGGACAAGAGGATATGAAATAAATGCTAAATATGTTTAATCATCAATGACATGCAAATTAAAACCACACTGATATATCACTTCATATTTGTTAGGATGGCTGTTAAAAAGAAAATAACAAATGCTAGTGGAGATACATTGAAAATAGAATACTTGTGCACTGCTGGTAGTAATTTAAATTAGTGTAGTCATTTGGAAAATACCATAGAATTTCCTCAAATAAACTAAAAATGAAATTACCATGTGATCCAGAAATCTCACTACTGGATCATCATTCTGTCTGATTTCACTTAGATGAGAATTTTTAAAAAAATTATCTCTTAGAAACATGGTTATCAGAAGCTGGTGTACAAACAGGGAGGAGAAAAAGGAAGATTTGATCAAAGGGTGGAAAGTTTTAGTTAAACACATTGACTAAGCTTTAAAGATCTACCACAAGAATGACCACAAGAAATAACAATACATCTTCAAGTTGTTAATAGATGTCAATGTTATCACTCTGAAAATGATAAATTGATGAGGTAATGTATACAAGGAGATATCTAAATTTATGGCAAATGGTTAAATAAAAAATATTACAGTAAAAGATACATTGTCGTTAATTCCGCTCTAAATACTCTACCTTGTTCAAACCAAATTTAGTTCTTAACAATTTCTGAAGCAGTTCTGAAAGTCTTATTTGTGTGTCTTTATGAGATATGATAACAATAAGTGAATGTTCCTACTTTGTGTTATCCATGGAAAAGCAAGGTGCCTAGAAACATTATGATGTGTTCTTACCTACTTTATTCACCAGATTTGCCACGGTGGGATCTGGATGGGATCTGGCTTTTCCTCAAAGTCAAAATGAGTACCTAATGTAAATATTTTAAATGGATTCAGGGCTCAAGGCAATCACAAAGGGCCACTAAAGACACTCATGAAAGAGGACTTCCAGAACTACTTCAGAAAATGGGAAGAATGATAGGGTAAGAATGATGGGAAGCAGGGAGTCATTTGGAGAGAAATTACGGTAGTATGTGTTGTACTGTGTTTTTAAAAATTTAAACCTTCATTGTACTTTTGATTATACATCCTAGATAGACCTCATTTGGATCTTATTTAAAGTTACTAACACAAATATTTGAAATAGTTGGGAAATATTAATATAGATTGATAATTACTTGATCACAAAGATTTATTGTTAAATTTCTAATATGTGAAAATAGCCTTGTGCTTATAACAGAATATATTCTAGAATTTAGAGTAAAACAAATAAGCTCTGGCCTTTCTTGTGAAATGCAACCTCTACAACAAAGAGTTATTTATAGCATCTGGGGTAAAATGTAATTGTCAAAGCTGAGAGATAAAGTATGAATATTTGTTGTGATTTTTTTGTTTTTGTTTTTGACTATGTTTAAAAGAATTCATTGTGCATATTACAAAAGAAAAACTAAAAAATCTGTTGTGAGTATTGTTTCTTATATATATGGTTGCATGGTAAATTATGGAACTGAAACCTTTCTAATCTCAAATTAGATGGGGTTCTAATTGCACTACAAATTCCTTGATGATAAATGAGAATCGTAATTTAAACACTATGATGTACTAATGCTCTAGGAAACCCAACACATTCATATTCTACAATTTTACAATTTTAATCATAGCATGGAGTTGTGTTCCAATTTTTGCCTTCATGGAATGTTTTAGGAATCTATGCCGTTGACAGGATGATTAAATGGAGGCTGAGAGTTTTCAAACTCCTTGAAACTGCTGGACATTTTTGCAAAATTTCATCCCAGAATTCCACAATTTTACTTAGAAATAAAGAGTTGAATTGAGACTTGAGGTCTTCTGGCCCCATTACTTCTCAAAATCTACTATACAGAGTAATCACCTGGAGAAATATTTTTAAATGTACATTCTTACTTAAAATAGCTGAGATTGATGGCAAAACTCTGAGTTTCTTACAGACATCCTTGATGTGATTTTCCTTCTATCACGAATGAAAGCTCCACTCCATTTTATTCTTCACACAGTTTCAGGATAACCAACTCAAATGATGTTATAGAAATAAAAACTTTTGGGCCAGGGATATAGCTCGGTGGCACAGTACCTGCCTGGCAAGCACAAGATTCTGAGTTTGATTCCCCACACCAAAAAAAAAAAAAAAAAAAAAAAAAAAAAAAAAAAAAAAAAAAAAAAAAAAAAAAGAGAAAAAGAAAGAAAAAGAAATGAAGATTTCCTAATATTATTCACCAAAATCAGAGTTTTAAATTTCTAATGTATTCAAAATAACAAAAATGTAGCTATTAATGGAATACTATATAATGTTCCATATATATGGATGCAATATGTAATGTTTAAACGAAGGCAAACATACCTATTTTCTCAAATCTTTAGAATTTATTTATGGTTTTATTTTCAAAATCCTATTTTACAGTTTTCTTAAATGTGCAGCACATCATTAAGATCAATAGTGATGTTACTGTGTAAAATAAATTTTAATGAAAATATACACATATTTATTAACCATAATATTGGTGCCCTTGTTCTTGACCACAGTATTAAATACAATCCAAGGTATGAACAAAATGATACAGGACTTCAAAACAAGATAATAGGGAATTAACAATGGCTACCACCTTCAGAAGGAGACCCCCATAGATGTTACATTGTGTATTGCTATCCTCGGAACAGATGATCAGAGCACGAGCTTCAGGCCTGCAAAGTCAGTGAAACACTAAACACAATAAGCATTAAATTGTATTTTATCTCAATAGCTATCATCCCAGCATGTGTTTCTCGGGCTCAGTCCCTCACTAACAGCGGGTGGGGTGGGAGGGGTTGGCTCTTCTTGTTTCCCAGTCCTCAGGCCGAAAGGGGCTGGCATCTGGTTCTCCCCCCAGGAGCCCATGCGTGGCACTGATTCCTAGGGAGGGCTTGCGTCTTGTTGACTTCTCGTTCTCTTCCCCCACAGTCCATGAACTGCACTGCCTCACGGGAAAAAGCTGGCGATTGGCTCTCTCCACAGTGGCCTGTGAATGGTGCCGGCTCACAGGGAGGGCTTGTTTCTTGTTGACTTCTTGGTCTCTTCCCCCATAGTCCTCAAATGGCTCTACTTTGTTCTCGATTGAAGTTTGATGAAAGTGTTGCAAATCATTAAATGTTTACTGATGAGAATAATTTTATCAGCTCCCGAGTTGATGATAAGTATTTTAAATAGTTT
>RJWT010016619.1:0-14362 GCA_004365215.1 Cuniculus paca | reverse complement strand
AATTATCTTTTAGTGGTGCATGACTTTATAAGCTCACAGCTAGAGGCTGATACATACATGTCTTATAAAAGAAAATTCTCAGTTAGTAAAAATATTTAAAAGTAATTTAAATAATAAAGATATTTATTATTCCAAACAATATTAAGCTCTGTAATCAACAATTTCAAAGTCATTACAAAACCTCCGTAATAAAATTAAAGACTCAGGCTTTTTTGTGTAGCTCTGCTAGGGTGTTCTTAGACTAGTGGGCTCATTCTCCTTCTTGTTCTTTGAGTTGCAGACATTCATGTGAACAAAGGTGCCAACTAAAGACGTTTATGTCTGCTTACCATGTAGATGGGTTCTAACCATGTGGACTCAGCCAATAAGGACGGAAAACATTGGGAAAAATATGGTATCTGTATCTCACACATACTGAAGTCCTTTCCTCATCGTTATTCCCCACTCAATATTATTTATATCGCATTACATTGATTTAGATATCTTAAATTGTCTACAGGTGTTTTAAAGCATACAATAAGGTATACACAAGTGTTGAACAAACATTATGCCATTTTATATAAGGAACGTGAACAACCTCTGATGTTTGTATCTATGGAAGGTCCTAGACCCAATCCCAGGTGGATACCAAGGGACAGCTATATATTTATCAGGAAACAGTCTTTCCATGAGGGCCCTCCAAGTCCATCTCTGCATGATCAAATAGTTAGAATTGTCATATGGTAATGTCCTGGCTTGAGTCTGGAGAACTTTCTTCTTGAGTAGTCAGCCTCTGTACCTGGAATCAGATTCTCAAAGAGACAAGCAGTGCATCCATCCTGACCATCTTCCTCTCAACTTGTGTGGAAGGGATGGACACCATAGAGAACCTTTTCCCCTCAATGGTTAAGCATTATTGTTCCTGAGGAACAATTTCCAGAATTTGGAGGTCTAGAAAGGAAAATTTTGATGGGAAATAATGTCTTAGTATATGTGGTCCAGTAAATATATAAAACATGACATATTGGAAAAAAATACATTTTCGAACAAATGTGTTTCAAAAAACATTTTTTCTATTAAAATGCATGCTTTAATTGAAAAAATGGGTTAACTTATCCAACAGTTACTATATATACATGTATAGATCTACCAGTAAGAAAAAGCAGTAAAGATTACATAATGATGCAAATACAATGAAAATATTTCTTAAACTTTTTCTTCCTCATATTTAATGTAGTCTATAAGGCCAAATTTTGGAATTTAATATTTTTCTTCCCAATCTAAGCACATACAATTTACTTAAACTGGAAAAAAGTATTATACATAATAATATATACATACTTTTTTATGTACAAGTAAATCTTTATTGATCTGAAGGTAATGATGTGGCAAAAATTACTTTCCAGCTAGACTTCCTTCATAGCACCTGCAGATAAAACAGGAGGACGTGTGAAAAGACTTCTTGGTGTCATCTGCTTGATATGGTGTCATTAGCTTGGTGTCATTAGTTATGATAACATTTGTGGTCAGTTTTGCTTCATCTAATACCTTTGGAACATGTGCCCATCAACAATAAGTGATCTTTGTTCAGCATAATTTATATTTTCCCAACAAGAAACAGCCTCAGAGTGAGTCAATTTCCAGCCAGCCATTAGGACCTACTGCCCTCTGTCTTTTCTGAATGTCCAACCAGAACAGAACTAGACTGTAAGATTGCATCATCTCCACACACTGACTGCTAAAAAATAAATAAAAATAAAATTGCCTCCATATTTAAGTCCGTGCTTTTAAGAATCATTAATTTTTAATTAATGATGAATGTATAGATTATGCATGAACATGTGCTAATAAAAAATAAAAATTCCTTTTTTACGAGACCTTTTAATGTTGATAATTAAACATAAATGATCTAGTGTGCCTACTTTTAAAGAGATAATAATGTATCAAAATATAAAATGAATTTATTTTCTGGTCCAGAATTTCAAGTAAAGTGTTTATTCTAAAGAGGTATTATACTGTAAAGAGTGTAAAATAGAAATTGATGTTTTAACCCCTTAATTGAAGTAGGCTGTGGTAACAGGCAGAAAAACAACTTAGAATCTTACAAATGGAAGAGCTCTATCTTTGGTGTGCTGCATGAGCATTGGTGGGGACCTGACTTCATACCTTTCACTCCAAGATTTAATTCTTAAATGCTGCTGTCTCCACAGAGGAAGGGAAGGCAACTCAACTCTTGAGGTGTGTAAGCTGGCAATTAGTGCTGTATCCTCGAAGCAATAGTTGACATTTTCACCAACATCTCACCCATCCACCTGCCCCAAGGGAACAGGCAATTAAATTGTATCCTGGACTTGGAATGTGAGAAATAAGAAAATTTCTGGTAAATAATCCTATGACTTCTATAACTGCATCTCTGAGTTTTTTCATTATATAAAAAATTGATATCAGTTATCAATGAGGACTAATTAAATAAGTTATTATAATCATACATTGGAGCCCAGTGCTCTTATAAATATATAAATATATATAAATAACAGCATAGGTGACTTCAGTCCAAACTCATAAAAGACATGAAAGATTTGCGGCTATTGCTTTTGGGAGAAGGAAGCAGGGTTAGTTTGTTTATGATATCTGGAATCATTTACTTAGGTTTACTAGAGGAAATACACACAGGTAGGGAAACAGCCATAGAAAGAAGCTCAGACTGGTAGCTATTTCCAGTGAGGGTATGCTTGGATGAGAATATTGATGTTTTATTAATGTTTTCTAAATTATATACTTGCCTTTCTCTAAAAAGCATATATTAGTTTGTAAACAAATACTCTGCAGTGACCTATATCTAGGCTTAAATTTAGATTTCTCATTGTAATTTTAAGTGGCTTTTAAAAATTATCACTATGTTTTCATATGCCATTTGCCTGAATATGAGAAATTATTGATGTTACATAACAACTTTATCATTCAAAATTAATGATATTCATATTAACAACTTTAATAGTCATTCCTTTGACTTTTTCCTGCCATCTTATTGGGATAATTTAGATTTAAGAAATATGTTAAATAATATTAAAGATGGATCAGGTGACGAGCACCACCATAAACAACAAAACAGCTGTTCGAAATATTTGACACAATCATTGCCACAGACAGACATAGATTGTACAAGACAAAAATCTCTGAAAATATAAAGAAGCCCCTCACAATGAGATTCACAATTATTCCAGTGCTCAAGCGAGGACACTTTCCCAAACAGAGTGTCAGAAACAGGGGTCTAGGTCACATCCATCCTTCTACAGGGCTGAAGATCTGGTTCTGTGTAGGGGTGAACTAGAGTGGAGACATTACCACCCAAAAAAAATTCTTGTGAGGGATCAGGGTTGTACATGTACAGGGCAAAATACTAGAGACTGACCAGAGTTGGCTGCCAGAGTTTGACATGTAACATCAATGTTAGTGTTTGAATAGTACCTCTCCAGCTTGCACAGGAATCATTACCTTCTCATTAACACCCGCTCCATCCAGCTGAGACTCTGGAGATACCTCTTTTGAAAGCAATGACTACATTCAAAAATAAGGGCTACTGTGAACCCATCCTCACAAAGTTTAATGACCCACAGAGAGGAGAGAGCAAGAAACTGCAGAGTTGTTCATCTAAAGGGTTTCGGGAACATTGGGTATTTTGTAGGTCCTTCATTATGTACAAAGTGATCAGTTATTAAACTGTCTACCTAAAAACAAAATTAAAAACAAAATACCAAGCTCTTCAGAGGAGTATCTCAAATCCCTAGGTTTTTGTAACATCATCTGTAATGTACAACAACAATAAATACTGCTAGAAATTTTATATATGCATATATATTCTGAATGAAGAATAAAAGTAGAGGATAAAATCAGAAAAAGTCACAAGATTACCTGATGGTTAGCATTATTAGGCAAAGACTACAAAACAACTATTAACCCATGAAATAATTAAAGAAAGGTGTGATTAAAGAAAAAAATGAGGGATTCATTGAAGAAATGGAAATTTTGAGAAGAATAAAGTGGTAAAGTAAGAACCTACAAGTTCAATAACTATAATGACAATCACTGGATGAGTTTAACAGTAGGATGGAGGTGACTTAAAAAAGTACTTACTGATATTTAAAGAGATCCATAGACATTTTTAAAACTAGAGAGCAAAAAGTATGAGGAAAAGTGAATAGAGCCTCAGAGATCTGTACAACAGTAGCAAATATCCCAATACTTGTGTAACTCAAACACAAAAGCAGATAGTGAGAATTGGACAGAATTTGTTTGAAATATAAGTGAAAAATTGAATAAAAACTTACAACCTAGAGTTGGAAAAATTCAACAACCTACACCAGGATAGAAATAAGGCAAATAATCTATGTAGCTCATTAAAATTTGAACAAGCAAGAGAAGACAGGCATCGCATCTAAAGAAACAGCGATACAGTGTTATGGTTTGTGTCTAGATGTTCCCCCAAAGCCTCATGCAGTTATGGGGGTCAGACTCTTCAGAGGTAGCTGAATCTAGACTTTGTGATTGATTCATGGTCCAATGCTAGGATTAAAGGTGTGAGTGCTACGTCTTTCTCTTCCTTGTTGCTTTTCTGCAGTCTGCCTGGCATGATCTCTGTGATGACCCTCTGCCCAAGCCACCTTGCCTTGGAGCCAGCTGATTATGGGCTGGAACCTCTACAAACTGTGAGTTAAATAAACCTTTCCTCATTTAATTTTGGGTGTCAGTTATTTTGTCTCACCAAAAAGAAAAGTACTAAGATATAGAGAAAGGTTAGTATTTTTTCAGTACATGTGCAGTACATAACAATTATAATTATGGTAAGTTGGTACATATACATAATATATCTTGAGTATTTTCTATCTTTTCATCTTTTCCCCTCCTCTCCCTCCAGACATTCAGTCTTTGTTTCCATTCACTTTCCCTCATCTCTCTCTCCCCTCCATCCATCTCTTGCTTCCCTACCCATTTGAAAGAGATCTCCGTATTTCCTATTTATCTGTCCTCTCATTTACTCTCTATTCATATAGTCATCTGAAAAAGTAATCACAGCCCCGCCAGAATCCTATGTCCAGAAATGGCATCCTTCAAAAACAAGCATAAAAAGAAGCCATTTTTAGATAAACAGGAACCCAGAAGTTTCCTTCCTAACAGATGTGAATGGTATGACCCACACAAGGCTGTGCTTCCTTCTCAATTGCAGTGACAGCAGCTGGAATTGCACCTGTGTGCAGGAGGAAACGGATCCTGCCCTGCTGGGTGACATGCCACAGGCCTTGCTGTGGCAAACCCAGGAGAGGAAGAAGCCTCAACTTGACTCCTACCTGTGTGCTCTTCTTCCAGAGTATTTTGAGTTCTTTACATTTCTCATACCCATGAAGAAGTGTTCGCACAAGTTTTGAGCTCCTGACATCCTGAGTCCTAGTTACAACCTTTGAATCATTTACTCTTTCAAAATAAGAGCAAAACAGCTTAAACAGCTTTTCTACCCTTATCCACCCACAATTTCTTTACTACAGTTTTTCATAAATTCTTTAATTAGCTACAACGACTACAACTAGGAGTTTGAAAATTTCCAAAACAAACAGTAGATTACCTAGTAATCCAGAACCCATGACCTTCACATGTGGGGAATACTTCAAAACACACTAATTGGAGAAATTATAATTGTATTCAAGTAGGTAAAGAAATACAGCAAAGCCAGTAACGATAGTAATGATAGGTAAATATACCTTGTTTCTTACTTTAGTGGCAAAACTACAATTAGGTACAATGAGAGTTGCTGATTTCAGAAAGAATATCTTTATTAAATTTGAACATGTGATTTTTTTTTCCAGATTATCAAACACTTTACAGAGGCTTCTACCATTGTAGTGAACCTGATTAATGTCCTACCTACAAACTCTGCCAGTACGAACTCATAAAATTGCAGAAGATAGTTTATAAATATTATGTAAATATTTTATGTATATAAAATACCATACTGAGTAGCATGTATGTGTAACATGCATACGTATGTATATAGATTTTTTTATAACTGGAGTATAAAATGTTTGGTCTTATGCCTAGGTGGAAAAAGGAGAAACTATATAATAAATAATACTGAAATCACTAGTTTTCTGGATTGAGGTAAACAAATTTAAATTGAATTCCTACCGTATCATGCACAAAATATTTCTAGATATATTAAAATTTAATGTGGAAATTAAACAATTTTGTTGAAAATAATAAAAATCTCATTTACTTATATATAAAGAGGGATTTGTTGAGTAATATGCAAAAATATGAAAAAATCATAAAGTAGAAGATAACATGACTCTCTTAAAATTAAGGAAAAAAACTTTGAAACACATATAAAATGAACAAACAATTGCGTCTGTAATATATAAATAATTCCACATATTATAAAGCTAATAATCAAACAAAGTGTCAGATGACTAATACATGTAAAACGGTTAAGAGTCATATCACAGGAGTGTGCTTTGATGAATATACGTATGAAAATACAATCAAACTTGTTTGTTATCAAATTACTCAAATTGCATTATAAAGACACAGTATTTTCCACCCATGTGATATTTGAATTTTTAAAACTTGGCCCTCAGAAATTTTGGGGAGATTGCAGGCCTAGATGCACACTTACCAACTGCTCCTGGAAGTTGGCATGGCAGCACATGCCTGCGATCCCAGAGGCAGAGGAATGGCAAATTTGAGGACAGCCTGGGCAACTTATCAAGACTTTATCTCAAAATTAAATAATTTTCACAAAGGTCGGGGAATGTCACTCAGTGGAAGAATACTTGGTCAGCATACACAAAGTCTGGCTTCAATCCCCAGCAGTACTACACACACACACACACATATACACACACACACACATGCGTGCGCACACACACACACACATGTACACAAGCTTCTGGAGGTAGTGATACAAACTCTTTGAAAAATAATTTGGCATTACACGGATATGATGAAAACTCACAAGCCCTATTATAGTTTTATTAACAAATACTTTTACTTATAAGTTGGTTATTAAGACATATACATGTAAATTACCCAAAATTGAATGGCTTAAAAGATAGAAACTGATTGAAGCAAAAAGAATCCAGACAAATAGTAGCAAGAAGAACACTGGGACAGCAATGTTAGAATCAGAAAAAATATTTAGGCCAAAAGCAGTCTTAGTTATTACCTTCACTTAATGAAAGGAACAAGTCTCAGGGAAGATATTAAAATTCTAATCCAGGCAAAAAAGGCAAATTGTAAATATAAAAATTGTAATTGAAGTTAACAAATCCAATCACCATATTGGAGATATTGTTATTAAAATGATAAATCAACTTAGCAAATATATAGCAAAAAGTTTAAAGCATTTACAAAAACAGTAAAGTGTGGTCTAACTGGTATCTTTTATTCCTAAACTAGCATATGTACTTTTTCCCCCAATAACAGAAGGGAGATTTGACTATTGATAGGTTATGAATAAGGAATGGATTGCAAATTAGTTGATGATACGGAATCACGTCTCTAATCATAATGTGTAAGGTAGAATTCAATACCAAAATAATAACTGTGGAGTCCTATATATTTGGGAAATGAGACTTGTAACTAGAACATATTTTGAGTGTTTAATTTGACATTTATGTAGTAAATTTAATCTTTTGAATTGGCGTTTATATGATTAGTTATACTGTATTTTGGCATCACCAAATTCAGAAGACAAACTCTGCTTGATCACAATGTATTTCTCTTTGACTTTAGAGAAGCCTTGATTCATTCTGCTGCTATCTTTATGCAGAATTTCTCTTCTATCATCTTGACATACTTTGCTTGTAAAAACAAAAAAATAGTTTTGGGTATTTTAGTCCTAGGGTTAAGCTAGTGCCATGTGACAAATTTTTGTCCTGTACCTTTTGCATAGCATATGAATGACTTATTCTTTTGTTTTTTAAACATTTTATTGGTACTTGTTTGTAATACATAATAAATACATTCATTATGGGAAATTGATATATATATATATATATATTCTTTTATATATGTGTATAAAAAAATATATATATATATATATTCTTCTACTTGTCCTTGTTTCTTGAGGCCCTGAGCAAGCTGACATTTTAGTTCTCCTAACCATGTTTACCCATTTGATCTCTCACTCTTGTAGTTCACTATTTCACACCTTGTCCTTCTTCCCACTTCCTCAGCACTGCCCTCTTTTCCTCTTGGCTTTTAACCTTTTGCTAATTCACTGAGAAATTACGAATGATCAGTAGAGAATTTTCATGATTCTCATGACTCTATCTCCAAACAGCCAGAATCACTGGTTCTGGGTTTTCCTTTTTTATCCCTTACAGTGTCATCAGCTATGACTTTGCTCTCTCCTCTTTCTTGAGCAGTGTTTCTGCATCAGTTTCCAGTAAACAAAAACCAATTGTTTTCTGAGCCCCTTTTTCTTCCCATCAACTGCTTTATGTTGACTTTTTCCTCCCAGAAATGCATTTCCCTTAAGTATCACCTTGCCTCTTTCTTATTTTCAATCAGACTTTTTCTTAGCACTCCACTGAACTAGGTCTTGTGAGACAAGCTGGGGTCTCCACGAGGACAAAGAGGGGTTGCATTGTACTTGATGACATCTCAATTCCCCTCTTCACCCTCACACCTGCTCCCATTTTGTGGTTTCCAGTAGCATCGCACAGCCCCCAAATTCATGCCTTTGCTCTCACTGTTTCCCCCGAGCTTCAGATCTGCAGTGCCACCATCAATCTACTATTGCTTCTTAGGTGTACCAAGTGTGATCGTAAAGTTTGGAGCATTTTAAAATTTTTATTTCCATAAAAGACATATCGCCATTAATCCCCTTCAAAATATTTTCCTTTAATTCAAACATTTATTCCATCATCCTTGTCACTTTCTGAAGCAGTTCTGGAAGTCCTCTTTCATGGCTATCATTACAAGGTATAATCAAACACATAGTGAATGCTGCTGCTGAGTGCCATCCAACTGAAAGGAGGACTTGTAAAATATTAGGATGTGCCATGATACACTTTATTCACTAAATCTGGCACCATGAGACTTCTAGATCTTTCCTAAAGTCAAAGTAACCATGAGAGGCAAATGTTTTAAATGATTCAGAACACTGAAACAGACACTACAGCACAACTAAAGACACTTAAGAAAGAGGACTTCAGAACTGCTTCAGAAAGTAGCAAGAATGATGGCATAAGTGTGTTTGTGAAGTAAGGGAATGTGTTTGAGGGGGTTCAACGGTAATGTGTCTTTTACTGTAAGAAAAATCATAACACGTACCATATTGTGTGAATACTTCTTTTTGTTTTTCAGGCAACACAAACTTATAATGGCCAGAGGTGACTTTCCTGAATTTCTTTTCCTTAAAGGAATCTTCATATCATTAACTGGAAATTTCATTCTTCTCAATGTCCAGGTCTCAAACTTCAAGTTTTCCTTTTCTTCCATCTCACATCAAATCTATCAATGAAATTTTCTCAATTTTACCTTAAAATTGGATCACACTGACCATCCTGTGCCAATTCACTATCATCTTTATTCTTCCGTATTACAATAGGTTTTGTGGTATCTCAGCTTCCTCCTCTTTACAAACCACTCATTTTGCACACACCAAAGCCTCCTTGGTCCAGAGAGTATGTTTTACATTGTTTCTCTTTTGTTCCTTACCCGCCAACTGATTTTCAGACCCTTAAGACTAACTTTGTCATAAGTCAGAGAGTGTATGAAGCAACCATGCTTCTGTTATCTCGGCAACTTTGCAGTGGTGAGATTGAATCACACTGTCTTCGCATCCCTTCTGGGAGAACAGAGAGATGACTGCCTCATATTTGAGCCGAATCAAGGGCTGGCGGTTATTTTTCACTTTTACAGGTTGTTTAGGAAAATAGCTTGTTTGTGTGTTTAATAGATTCATTTCTAGGGGGTACCATTTCCAAATTTGAGAAAAAGGAAAAGCTGAGGGTTACAAAAGAATATAAAAATCTGTCTGCCTTAATTGTGAGAGGGATTTGATAGCAGGTGCTGAAAAGAGAGAAGTCAAGGAATCTAATGGAGTCTAGGAAGTGTGCCAGCACAAAAAGGACTAAAAGAGTTTCAAAGACCAACATATTTCCTATTCTAAATTGATTTAACTGTTATGTAAAACCTCTGATCCCCTCCCTCATAAATATTCAGAAGAATCTGCCCTCTTCATTTAGATAAGAGTTTTGTTTGCTTTTGTGTATTTATATGAGCATGAAGGAAAGTGAAAATTCAAGATGGCTGCACATAGAAACAGAATCAAAGTCCAAAGAACTTGAAAAAAATCCATGTACTTCTCTCTAAAAACCTGAGCTAGACCAGGTGGCAGGGAGCAGCCGCGCAGCTGGACATATACAGAGTGATGGGGAAGCAGTGGCTTCTACAGTGTATGGAAGTAGAGCAGAAGTAAGTACTATTCCTAACCAGGGTTAGGATTCGCCTTTAAATTATGATGTAAATAGGCAAAGTAGATAAGCTTTAATTAAAGAGCAAAACATATGGCAGAGATCAAGTCTTTTACTTCAATTTTATAAAAATATGAAATTCATTATATCTTAATTGTATAATGTAGGAAACAACCTCAAGCTCTCTCACTACAAACACTGCGAATGTAAAATGCACACATAGATATTAACTACAAAAACCATCTGTCCAATGGTGAGTAAAAGCAATTCACTTTGATATCTTAAATATATACAAAAATTATATTTGGGAATTTTGGGTAATTTCTGTCAGCACTCTTTTTCCTGAACAGTGAAGATAAAACTTACTTGAATTGTAAATGAAATCCATAGACATCTTTTTCTAATCATTTGAATGTTAATGATGTTACTGTTATATAACTATTTTAGAGAACAGAAAAATTCAAATCTATGAAAACCAAAATTAAAAAGCACATTTTAATTATTCATAAACTTCATTTATTTATATTGTTAGGTTTTGCATATTTCCTTCTACAAATCTGTTATTTTAAATGGTTTTTTGTTATATCAATATTTTCAGTTGAAAATTAAGAAACATATTTTTTCAAAAAATGTGAGACAGTCTTATCCAAAAATATTACCCACATCTGCCTCTCTCAATCGCTTCATGTATTTTAATTTCTTATCTGGTATAAGGAAGAAAGACAAGCCAACAGAATATGAATTCTGACTTCTGTCTAGAGATAGCTCTGCTTTTTAAGTACACAGTGGAGATGAGTGAAGGATGTGGCCATAGGGTCTTAGTACTTTTTGCTTATCATTGACCTCTAGATTTGTTATGAGTAAGAGACTTGAAGACATCTACTGAAATCCATTTCTTGTCCTTTTATACTAACCCATGCTGATATATAAGAATGTTTTGAGTTTCATGGAGTGAGGATTTACGAATATAAAATTGTAATTGTTCACTTGAAGAATAGAATGCCCTACTGAAACTTGCATTCATAATATTTAGCAATAGTAAGAATAATAATAACTGCTAATATACCAGGCAAACTGAGGTAATGTACGTCTTCTTAGTTTCCAAAAACTTTGTAAACTATAGATGTTATTGTTTCAACTTTAAATAGATTGACTGAAGCAGATTCATGAGAGAAAGAAACAGAGAAACTTTAAGACCATCATATTTGAAGAGTTAAGAATTGTAAAGGAAAGTTGACTAAGGGGTGATGTTGATGGTGATGATCATGCCAATAGTAATAATGACAATGTTAATAACAGGCACCATATGACAGTGACATCTGGCATTGTTCTAGGAGGTGAAATGTTAATTTTCTATTACTAGACTGAGGCAACTGAGAATCCAAAGCTTAAACAGTTTGTCAACTACATGAAGTTATAGAGAAAATCAGACTTTCACAAACGTTATTAAACATGAGCGAAAGCCTGGAGCAGAGCAAGGTGCAAAATGTAGATGCAGATGACTGTCCTGGTGGAAACTGGTGACAAAGCAAGAAAGAATTTCACAAACACAGAGATTTCTAAGTGATGGCCACAAAATACATACATTTATGATTCATGCTGAGCCCTTCTTGTCCAGGGAAGTCAAGAGCAATCAAGGAAGTAGAGGATAGAAAAAGAAGTAGAGATTTGTGGAGTTTATGGCAGGAGAAATAGTTAAAAATTTTTATTTTGCTGTCATGTATTTGTGGACTTCTAAAAATGCTGTATTATTAAGTATCATTTCCTGAATCTTTTTCTAACCCTCTTGCAAAGAAGGGCAAAATGGATTTTTCAAATCTATTCCTCCACAACACTGGAGAATAGCATAAAGCAGGATGATAAAAATGAGTAATTAGGAAACAGGTTTTTTTTGTTTTTTGTTTTTTTCTTTTCACTTTTTTCACTTTTCTGTGCCAAAGCAAGAATGAACTACAGCGGTATGCTAGAGGAAGTCGAACTCCTTCCAGACAAATCTGGGAAACACAACATTGTAGGTAATATGTGCACTTTGATGCCAGTTACCTGGGTGATATTAAAGGAAACTAATAGCAACAGCAGTTAATTCTTTATCATTAAGGTTCTCATTCATTATCCAGTCTTTTAGCTACTTGGGCCCTGGGCTTTCTTTTGGGGGACTGGATTGTGTCCATCACTCTAATATCATCTCCCTTGGAGGGAGAGGAGAAACAATGATCACTAGTATATTTTGCATTCTGGGAGAGGTTTCTACAAGTAAGCAGGTGGTGAGAAAGATGTTCCAGGCTGAAGCAGTACCTAGTATCTTGTTTAATCCTTGCTAGCCCTGAACTCAATCTGAGTGTGGGATCACAAGCCAGAAGAGGGTAGGGGATGCTGGGACCTCCCTCCCAGCACCCCCAGCCTCAGGTGTGTGGACCTGTAGCTACTCTAGTTACTCTCAACCACAGAGCGACAGAAACCGAAGAGTCCTAAGCCTCTACTCACTGCATGATGGAAAAACTGCAGGGCACAGACCTTATCCAATGGAGAGAATAGCAGTAGAGTCTGAAGTTTTTAGTTTGTGCTTCTCCAGTACCATCTGCAGAAGATTCTTCTGGACCAAATGGAGTAGCTTTTGATTAGGAGGAAAGAGGACTGAAGGATGGGCTCTCTGCAGAAGTTACTGACTCCAGTTTGAATCAGGCTTATTCCCTGAATTCCACACAAAAGTGGATTTGCAGAGAGGAGCAGAAGCTTGGGGCTGGCTTGCAGGCTGCAGGCTCCTCCAAAGAGATCACTGCCGTGCTTCCTGAGTGCAGTACTCACACACTTGGTGATGACTCCAACTATCCCTTCCCTGAGGACATCACACACAATGCTACATTTTGGGAGTACAGAGAAGCCTGCTTCTCATCCAAACTCCTAGCATTTTCACGTCATAGAGTCTGAGATGTGATTTCTATTATGGACATGTAATAGACAACATTGACCATGTTAAACAAATGTATCTCAGTATCTCCCTACAATTTTGAGTGAATTGACTCCCTGCAGTATTTCTGTACCTTCCAAAACAAGGAGAATTCTGCGTTTAGTCATTCACATATCTGATATCTCAATAACGTCTGTATCATCTTTTACAAAAAGAAATTTCATGATTAACCCTATTTGGCTGTCTAGATAGCTTCTGGGATAAGGAAGTAAAGTATTATTATTTTCATTTTACCTCTCAATCAATAAATCAATCCACTCATTAAATCAAGCAGAAAGCTGCTGTTTACTGTCTCTATAATTGAGATCATCTTCATTGTCACTCAGCATTTTATCCCTTGGTATTTCTTTTCAGTGGCTGTTATTCCCAGTCCACCTGCTGTCAACCAATCTCAAAGACTCTGCAGCTGTTGTGACTCTTCCATGTCCCTGAGGGTGGAAATTCAGATGCTGCATGTTGTCTCCTCTATCTGAGCCAGTCCCTCATTGTCCCTCCCAAGTCTAGCTCCTGTCATTTCTTACCCCAATTTGTGACCTGTTTTGCAAGGTAACAGCCTTCACACTATAACTTTTCTGAAAATAACGTTGATCATAATTTTTCTAAAGTACAGCTCTGATTTTGTGACCCCTAGATTTATGGATGTTTAATGAATCTTCCCTTGCCCCTGAAGATAATGCAGTGGGCCTCCTTTTTCACAGGGAATAGTCTCTAAGATCTCCAGTAAAAGCTTTAAACCATAGATAGTACCAGACTCTACAGACAAGCACTGTGTCTGATAACCCAGATAGCTACTAAGGGATTAGGAAAACAGTAATATATACAGCATGGATACACTGCACAAAATAATGACTTACACCTCAGGTAAGATGAGAGCAAGACAACTCGAGAGTTTATGACACTACTCAGAATGGGATGCAATTTAAAACTTATGATTCATGTATTT